>OZ059842.1:18625017-18684520 GCA_964057195.1 Orthosia cruda | reverse complement strand
GAAACAAGTATCAGGAGGGTAGCCATAAGCTCTTATAGCAAGGTTATTTCGAGTGTGGCTAAGGGACAGATGTATACATCTGACCCTTTTTCCCAGTCGCACCATGATAGTTTTGACACGTCATGGTACGGGTGCTGAATCAACTTAAAAGAATAGATGGTTTCCAAAATTTACTAAACATTATAATCATCATATGCCTAGCCTTTTCTTTACTGGCTGGAGTAGGCTTCCAGTTTAACCGAATCCAGTAGAAGACCAGTATAATATATATGTATACCATGGTAACTGCCTTTCTGTCTTACTAACAAGAACTAAATAAATTCTACTAAAATAACCCTTAAATATATAAGCATCCCTTGAATGAATGTAAACGAGAGCCCGAGAAGTGTCCCAAAATATACCAAATAATGTTCATCTAAGTGTTTCATTTCCTCGTAATTTTCACGGAGTCTTCGTTCCTGGAAGGTAGGCAGTGGTTCCCAAGCTTCTTTTGACCTGGGACCATTTTGATTTCTTTTTTGGTAGAAGGGATCATATGTCCAGAAGAAAATTTACCTGAGTTGATCTTAAAATAAAAATTTGTATTATTCTTTTCTTTGAAACCAGGGTAGGCAGAAAGTAAAAAAGCGCCACCTGGTACGATATTTACGTGATCTTTACATACTCATAATTCTGATAGAAACTTAAAATCAGTTTGCATCAGTCTATGCAATCTTTCACGGACCATATTATTTTAACTCTTTTGGACCACCAGGGGTCCGGGGTAGGGTTGGGAACCAGCGGTCTATGGTATGGTATTACTTTTCCAATTGAGTTTTCACGTTCTTTCCTGCTCATTGATCACCTGTATTGTATGCTGAAATTATCTCTCTCGTCTATTTTGTTGAACGATATTTTTTTTGCGATATTACGTGTTGAAGGTAAGTAATTTCTAATAGACTGTAAGTATAGGGACTTGCTTAAGAAATGCTTATGAAATATGAGTTTATGGCTTGCATTCCAAGTCCTTTTAAAGAAAACTTCCTCCATTCAAGTCGGAATCGGATAATGTATCATAATTATGTTCTGCCTTAAGGTACAATCCATCACCAAACCAAAATTAAAATTGGTTAAGGTTATAAGTGGTTTAGGCGTGAAAGCATAGTAAATAGAAATATAGTTACTTTCAAATCTATAGCATTAGTACCTAGCAAGATGACTTTACCCCAGATTGCCCATTTGCGACAATTTTTCAGAAATTTCCACCTCATTCAGCGGCGGACTGGTCGCCATCTTACCTGATTTGGAATAATGCTTCCAATTTCCCGCCACTTCGGGCCCAGATTTAGGATAAGAAAAGCACCGCTTAGTTTGAAATATCGCTGGCTCTAACCTGTAAACGCTTCCGTAAATGGGATTGTCAAAACCTTGGCACGTGAAATAGAACTGATATGGTGTATGTTCAAACCTGTCCCGCTTGGGGGGTTGAAAAGGCGTTTTTGTGGAACTATTGTTGCGAATAATCGGATTTTTGGGCTTGGGTCGGTGTAAAAATGTCAGATTATTGTGTCACAGTGTCTTTTCTTGCTAAGATAAATGGAAAAGTCGGCAAAATACGGTAAAATCAAATAAAATTGAAAATAGGTCCTACTTTCAACTGAATCGTTTTTAGCAAAACTGTTTGCTTTTTAGAGTCTGACATAGTGCTGATGCTGACAGTAACTGATCGGTAACTGGCCATCGAAGAAATCGAGTTCAGGCATTCTAGTAACATAATTACGGATGACTAGCTTCTGTCAGCGGCTTCGCCTGCGTGAAAAGTTTATTATCATCGCAAGAGTGCATTATATAGCGATAAAATGATAGCCTAAGTGCTATTCTAGACTATAATCTAGTCAATCACTGTGCCAAAGTTCATCCAGATCTGTTCAGCCAATCTGCGTGATTGGGTAACAAACATGCATCTAAACTTCGCATTTATTAACTAGCTGCCGCCCGCGTTGTATTAGTACTTTTTCCAATATCTTTACATGTACATGTATTTTCCATTCGACGCTTCTAACGCTGGTGGCGCCATCTATTTTGGCAGCCAGTTCATTCATCACTACTAAATCCGGATGACCACAGGCACCCTTTTAGAGTTTCAATAGACTTCGATATTTGAAATTGGATTTGAAATCATGGAAAAATAAAGAGACGCGTCTTTCTTTGATTGGTTATTTATCGTCGAGAGTAAATCAAGTTGATAAAAAACCCGACTGCTTAAAAAGCGAACTAAAAAACGGAAACAAAAAGAAAATCATGTCAGTTGGAGGATACATATTCGCGAGCTGGCTAACCAAAACCAGATATAAAAATATTTGGTCCCCCACAATATACTCGCAGGGTTAAGACGAATCGATTGACGTAAGAATAATCAAAATCAGCAAACGCGTTTGGTCTCTAGAACGCCACATAGGAACAAGCATACAAACATACATACATGAATACATAGACTGATAAACACATTACCCTCCTTCGGCAGTCGGGTAAAAAAATATTGGATAAAACACAGCTATAGCTATCCAGTTCTCTGAGCAGAATCAGTAAATATTAGGTCAAGTAGGTATTTTCGTGGAAACTAAATCAGAAATGCCGAATTTATGTATATTTTCAATACTACAGCAACAATAAATGCGGATGTGATAAAGCATTGGCAGTCATGGATATAATTCTATATCAATTTGGGGAACATTGACGGGCAGCCATTTTGGCACGAGAGGCGTCTGACAGCTGCGACCACAGTTCGATGCGTTCAGAATTTACGCGAATGACACATCTGTGTCGCGGATGCAAAGAAATAAAAACGAATTATTGTGGTGGGTAAATAAACCTTTTTTATGGATATGGCATTGCATTTAAAAGGCTTCTGCGAGAGGTAACCGAGCAGATGGGACTCTAGTAAATAAAGGTGAAAACGAAGAAAGAGCTTATAGGACTTACCTAAACTAAATCCACCCCCCCCGAACTATAAAAGAGGAATATCCCACCATACATTGTTTTGTAATATCTCAAAGGGATTAGGCAGCGTTTTCGATGAAGGCTCCCAAACGGCTTTCTTTTTTTTCCGACATTTTCAACAATTATCGTCATATGTAAACAAATTTACACAAAACCTTAACAAATTACACACTTAAACCTTTCTCATGATTCCCTCTGCCTATTGGTGAAAACAGCATGACTATCCGTTCAGTAGTTTTTGAGTTTATCCTGAACAGACAAACCGACATATAGATGCAGCGGGGGAGTTTTGTTTTATAATATGTAGTGATGTATTGATGATACAATCGCAGAAGACTTAAACCTATTAAATCTACGGTTTGAGCTTGCTAATAGTATGAGTTCTTTTGAGTGTAGGTAATCATCATCAGAAAAAGTTCTGTCTCGGATAAATAGAGCGATTTTATCTGGGACAAAAAGTACGTTTCTTAAAACCAGACCCATACATGGTCCCTATACCAGAAGAATGAGAGACAACCCGAAGACTTATAAAATCTATGAAAGAAATCCCGTTTTATAGTCCGAACATCAGGCAGCGTTTTAAAAGCCTGTCTTCAATTTAACTGATTGTTAGCCATTTTGTCGCGCGCACCAACTGACAGCTGCCTGCCACGAATGGATGCGTTCGCGAATATCCAAACGGATGACAAATAAACACCGCGTGGGCACTGCGAACGACGAGCCGCTATACAATTGAGACAGGGATGAACTGAGAACTGCGGCATGCGTTTTCAGTTGTGAAAACTTTAATGAAAGGTTTTGTTTAGTATCGTATTGTGCTGACACGTCGAGCTGGCGTGCAACATAGAAATAACTATAGTATGATTAGCACTTAGGGTCGGTCCCATTGAGAGTTTTTAACTACTTAGTCGTTTTGTAGTTCAAGAAGAGCCACTATGCAATTAGATCAACAAGGTTAGAGAGAAATGGCAATATAATAGTTCACTAGTTTGGGAGTAGAGAAAATTTGCTGAAAGCTGTCGATGGGACAGCGCCCTTAAGGCGCATATACACCTGAGTAGCTGATTTTAAAATGAGAATCACGTCTAAACGGCCAGTCGTATTTTTTTGTAAAAAATATATGTTACATTAAACCATTTGTTTAATAAAACGATCTAAGAAAATTTTGAATTTTGTTCGTATAACATAGTGTAATTAATTTGTAAAGTTATGTCTAAAACGGACAAAGACACGATAATCGCACCAAAACCGCTGAGCGCATTTTAATGAAATCTCAAAGATAATTTAATTATCTACATTTTGATCTGAGGCTTTTTTTAAGTCATGCAATAATAAGAAAAGTACAAAAAACTACTGAATTTTGGGTCGCGCGGGTGTGAAACGATTGCGCGTTTTGTTCCCTCAAGGTCGTTGGCGTTAGTCGTCGTCTTAAATTTTTTTTTTTTAACAGGTAAGAAATACTGTTTAGTTTATGGGTATCTAAGTAATTATATAGTACCACACAATATTCCAATGATTTTCTATTATTTTATTTGAATTCCTCTGTATTCCCTTATTTCATTATGTCTCCTATGTTATTTTAATGAGTGAGAAAGGTAGTTTGAATTGTTTTACCAGCTAACTGCCCAATATGTCTCTGTATTGTCGCATACAACTGAAATATTGTCAGAAACAATAAATTTATATCCAATTATATTTTTAGCCCGCGTTGTTTGTTTCAATAAAATCCTTCGTCAACGTCCACGTCCAGGAGCGAATTAGATTGTAAATAATGGGGGAGAATTGTATTTGTGCCATATTTTATATGGGCAGGTTTCCAATGTGTAGGTAGGTTTTATGAATTAAATGACAAAGTGGGCAAAAAGAGAGCATGCCTTGTTTTTTATATAACAAGCTTTTATTTAACTGGCCTTGTTGTTTGGGTCAAATCTTGCAACTGAATTTTAAAACAATTATCCTCATCCAATTTCGCTGAAATTTTACTTTCACGTTTGGCTTGGATGACAATACACGTTAAGCAAAAGCTAGTATGTTTTTTTTTAATTGACTTGTTTACAAGCTTTTTAGCTGTCTTGTCGGGCGACGAATGGCGGCAGATCTACCAATTACCCAATGACGATTCGTCACCAGTGAATGCCATGTAAAAATGATTATAAAAGCAGCCTTAGTTTACCACCAAATCAAATACCAACAACGTAAATACCACAAACTAAATACTCCATACAAGAAACAAATGGGATGACCCATTATGGAACAACTTAGATTTGTGCGGAACAAATTTCCACAGCTGAAAAATAAAATGTTCAACAAAACAGTACCGAACACTTTTGTGAAAAATAAAAGGGCAGAGAAAGTTCTCCCGTTCACATTTCAGCGTCGGTGGCAGTACTGGCAGTTTCGAGTTCAGTTTCACGAAATATAATCTTTTTGCCGGCGATTCGGTAAAGTTCTGGTTTTTGCGGCGCGGTGGCCTTCTGTTTTCGAGTGTTGAGTATGTATTTTCGTGTAGTTGCCGACCAATTGGTTATGTGGTGAAGTGTACTGATTACTGTGAATTTTTCTATTCTTTTATTTTAAAAACCAACAAGTCATCATCAGCCTTTTAATGTTACCAGTCCCACTGCTGGGACACAGGCCGCCTCTTTGTGAGAGGGTATGGGCCGTAATCCACCACGCGGGCCTAGTGCGGGTTGGTGGATGTCACATGTCTTAGAATTTTTGGTTCTAGGACATGCCGGTTTCCTCACGATGTTTTCCTTCAGCGTGTTGAGAGCAGTGCCTGTCTGGGTTGGACCTACAACTTGTAAGTCGCGGCCCTTATCACTGGGCCTTCACTGCCTCTATATTGTAAACAAGTAAAATTGTTTATTTGTTTGAAGGATAATCTTTGAAAGTATTGATTCAATTACAAAAAGTCTTTAGTTAAGTTATATCGCTGAAAGTCATAGGCTAATTTGTTAAAAATGCACGGTTCTATAAACCGCTTAGCAGATGACTTGGTATCTTGTATTATCGCTGCCTTACGTCTTGATTTCATTATACTATGTAGCTTATTGAAACCGTGGTCTTTCGTCTCCAGGAACTACAGAGAATCAAATTGCAGAGAAACAAATTGTTCATGTTATTTATTTAAAACCCGTAGACATAAAAAAATACAACTTAATCATACATAGATACTTTTGAATTGTCAAACAAAATATTAATCTAGTTGTACCAAAGACCTTATACTTCTTACTACTAGACTGTGTACCAACATTTTTTGTTTAGCTAAAATGAAATCTATCATCTTACACCTAGGTTAGCTATTTCCTTATAAGCGGTAGCTAACCGAAAGCGGTCCTGGCGAGCGGGTTTCCGCTGGTAGTGTGTCCTCGTCTGACCTATTGCTAGCACAACTAATCATTGGGTTTGGTAGAAATGGTAGAAAATTTTATATGTTTCTTTTTATGTTATACCAAAACGAACAATTTATAGACTTTGACACTTATTTAAATATTTCTAGAAAAGTATATAAATATTTCTACAGTTCCTATATTTAATCAATTCATTGTATTATAAAAAAATATCATTAATACTGAGTAAGAGTAGTACTTTTAAATGTTTGGGCCTGGTAATACTAAACGTAAGGTGGTGGTTTGCGGATTTTTTGGCGGACTTTATTCGAGTGAAATTCAGCGGCTGTTAATATTATTTGCAAATTAATTCCTAGTGGAATACAATTGGTGTAGTTTTATTTCTCAACTATCTACGCAACTGAAATATATGTGAAATCATAGAGATCCTTTGAGGTCAAAACACCGTCAGAAGACAGCAGGGCCATCTAACGCCTCTCAGAGAGCGTTTTGTTCCAATCTATATGATGGTCTTGAAGAAGCAAACTTGAAGAGACTTGGGATTTGAGGATTATTGAGTCGGGGAGGACTCTCTTTGAACTTCAGATAACCCTATAGTACTCCATCGAAAACTGCTCAATTCCTCTTCCTATTTTCGTCGGTCCGGAGTGTGCGCGTGTTGTACGTTGCCAGGTCCAGTCGTCGGTATTTGTTGGGGTAGCCGGATCTCGTCCGGGATTCTTAGCACCCCTTGCCATACCGTAACCTCGACCGCTACCGTAGTCGTGGGTACTGGCTGCCGGGTAATAGGAACTATGTTTTATTTGTGCTATTCATGGCGAGTGCTTTGCAGGCGGATTGGCGATCGCAGTATGGTTGTTACAACAGAGAACGCTGCTGCCCATTATCTGGTTTTTCCCTTAGTCGCCTCTTACGACACCCACGGGCAAACATGGGATGGTGAAATTCTTAACGCCCGACACCATACGGTTAGTGATGTAGATACCAAAAAATATAAACACTTTTTTTTATTATGTAGGTTTAGGTAGCGCAGTTAGGTAGCATCAACATATCGGAATACTTAAACTATCGTTTTTACAATCAATTTGTCCCGTGTTCTGTTTGGTCATGGTCACCTCATTAGAAAAAGACACACTACCAAAGGGAGCCCTCTCGCTCGGACCGGTTTTTGCGCCATAGTGCACAGTCTAGTAGTAAGAAGTATAAGGTCTTTGAGTTGTACATTCGCAAACGTCAGTAGGTCTCTATGGAGAAGAATATGCAAGAAACTGCACGGACACTCTTTTCCATCAGTTTTAATTACAATTGTTTGGTTACATCATTCTTGTTGGAAAAATACATATGAGAAAACGATGTAAAAAGCCGTGAACGTAAAAGCGTTTAGAGTAAAAGCAGGCCGAAGCAGTTAAGTTATGACCAATCCCAACTGATGGCGCCCGTTCACGAACATGACGCTTGAATGGCACCACCCAGCTCAACCATCATGAAGGGGACCGAATGATCCAACACACGTGCCACCATCAGAGATACATTTGAGAGAGCATGACACACTCAACTGCCAGGGCACACACAAGTCATCGAACGACACATAGGAACAGTAAATGGTAGATTTACAGTTGGTACATAGTACTCACACATGTGCTGTGTAGTTATATAATACTTAAAAAATGAGTTTATACAAAACAAATATGTTCATACAGTGTTCAGCAGGTCCAACAATACTTCGAAACAATAATGTTCTGCATATCACTTGATTATGCGCCCTAGCGGTTGTGGAGCAGGACTAGCAATTTATTAGCATTCGAGCCTTCAGTTTCCATGGAGGAAATAGCTACAGTTTATCCAGTAACTTACCTTCAAAATATGTTATTTTTTTACGTATTATTAATATCCATTTTCTGTGGTAAAAGAGCAAGAATTTACATAGAGCAACAGCAGCTGTTAGTCTATGTAAATTTATCTCTCCGTACAGGAAAAAAACGGAAGCCGCAGGTATCGAAGTTGATTGATGTTTTAGCTAGGGGAACATCTACATAAATAAATTGAAGATTATATATATGGCTTATACGGAATGGCGACGGGTTTTAGAGTGTTAGAAACACAGATATAAATCTAACTAGATGCGATTGCATGTATTTCGCGTGCCAAAACACGGAGTAAAGTTACCATCAATTATCGTAATTGATATCGTCATTTAGCATTATCGGCACCGGAAATCCACCGAAATCTAGAAAAATGCCTTTTTATGCCATATTGAGCTGTAAAGAATGTATAGAAAAAGCTGAAATGACTGAAAAAAAAACCTCTGATCAAAATGTAGATAATTCAATTGTCTTTGGGATATTGAAAATTTCATTAAAATACGCTCGGCGATTTTGGTGCGATTGTCGTTTTTTGTCCGTGTTAGAAATAACTTTACAAATTAATTACACTGGTATACGAATAAAACTCAAAATTTTCGTCGATCAAATTATTAACACATATTTTTCCAAAAAAATACGACTAGCCGTTTACACGTGATTCTCATTATAAAATCATCTTGCCATTTAACCAAAGTGACTAACCATCATGACAAAGTTAACAATGACACTTCAGACCAACCAAAGCAACACGAGGCCGACGTTACGTACGGGACGTATCGTGAATTCGTGACATGATGAGGCCCACGGGTCCGAACCGAGCGGCCCGGGTGTTGGCCCGTCTCGCTGTGATTTATAAACACTGGACTTTGATTTAAGGAACGGTTGTATTTCATTTTGAATGAAAGGGGAGTTTTAATAATGTCTGATTCTTACCACATATTACGTTATCAACCTGCCTAGCCTTGTCCGGACTATATTCGAACTGTAACTGAATATCTGTATTTTAGATAAAGCGACTACCTATTCGATTGCCATAACCAAGGAATTTCAATATGAAACTACCAACTTGTCATGAACCACTGCCAGTTTTACAGGCGTCTAACCGTAACGACTGTCAAAGTTCTACAATGATGACAGCTGGGACAACGGCTTAAATTGTAAAGGACGAATTTTGCTAGACCTTGGCGGGCGCGGACCGTGCCCCGTGCGAGGCACGGATTCATAACCTCACGAACAATTCATATGATGCGGTTTATACCGTGCGGCGTCCGAGACGTCCGAGCGTGTCCGGGACGCGGACGCCGCACGGTATAGCATAAACTGCATCATATAAAATTTTAGAGAAGTTTTGAATCTGTGCCTCGCACGAGGCTCGGTTCGCGCCCGCTATGGTCTGGCATTTTAGGGATGATGACTAAAAACATGTTTTTAGTCCGTCAGTTGGATTTCCAAAAAATATTGGACACGTAATTTTCTTTTGTGACGTTAACAAAAAATGCTGACGCTACAGTGCGTTACAATACCGCATGACGTCATGGTACACTTTTTACATAGAAGTTACGTCACAAGCCCCCACTCCCGAACTTTGATGTGCTGTATCTTGGTGATTTTTTATTGATTTGAATAATCAATAATATGTATCCAATATATTTTGATAATGATGATGATGTTTCGTACCCCGTCATCATCCCTATTCAGCCTTTATCTGTGGCGTGAAAAGTTACGATTTGTAACTTATGGATGGTCACCCATCTACGGAGCGAAACATTAGCTTTATCTGAATTAACCTGCACTACTGTTATTACTTAGCCAATGAACCAATATTATATTACCCCATATTAATAGTTTCTTTTTGCAAATGTGCCTAATTAGTCGAAAATCAAATGCTTACAAGCAATAAGCATGCCATTTTTACCAGTTACCGAAAATGGATTTAGATTATCTATACCTAAAATCAAAGCTCTAATAGTATTCTGTCAGTGTAGCCAATAAGCTGAGTATAACATCATTCACTCTGCTCGTACCCCAGGAGATAGCCGTGATGATATTTTAGCTATAAAAAATACCTCATTTTCAATATTCTGCCCTCGTCTAGAACGTGATAAGCCTATTGATGGTCTATGATTGATAATACTATACAGATAGACAGACCTCATCGGATTTGCTAATAATAATCTGCCTATTTATTGGAAATATGGAATCTTGGTCATTTGGTATTTATTTGTTCTGAATTATTTTGTAAGGATTCTTTTTAGGCACTGACCTTCTATTATACAAGTACGCTGAACTAAACATATTATATGAAATGACAGTTGAATTTTGTGCTGATTCAAAGCGCCCCGCTCGAGGTTCTCAAGAACTAAAATTGACACATTTAGAGATAGGTTAATACCGATATTTTTCAAAATTAGGTATAATAATACTAATATATTCGCCTGGAAATATTATAATATTGTAACTATTATATATTATATCAAAATAGTAGACTTGGCAAGGCGTATCACTCATCTACTGTATTGACTTCTCGTAGTATGTTGGAACTAAATATCTCATATTGGTATTGGTGATGAATGTTATATGAATGCCTGATAAACAGTAATACTATGTTCAAAAGCAATGTGTAATACTAAATTTTGGAATCATCATCATGATCATCCACAGCCCGACTTCACCCACTGCTGAGCACAGGCCTCTCTCTTGTAACAATTACCACGTTCCTGAGCCTGAAATTAATTCTGGTATATCATGATAATCATAATCTTATTAACAAATGTTTTGAAGTCAAACAATTTATTATCTGCATCTGAAACCGAGTTGAAAACTGATATAAGTCTTCACCTTCCTGGAATGCGATGTCACTCTTATTTGCACCCTAACACTACAGAGACAAGATTTCAGCGATGAGAGCGAGAATTACGTCCGTTGTAAATGATTATCCATCTCATTTATTATTATTATGGTATAAATAATGTTCCCTTCTCGAATCCGATGGGCGCCAACCGAGTGAATCCGAACGATTGTAAGTATTAACTAACTAGTGTACTTGAGCGAGGAGATACTTGCTCAAATATACTAGTTTTAAGGATAAGTTGTTAGCCTATCCCCATATTTAAATCTCACTGATCTGACAGTAATGTGCCATAAGTTTACTAGCACGCTATCCACTAGTTTATAGCTTGAAATCTGACTGAAAATATTTTTCAGTTAACCTTTCCAGCAATTAATCTATTACTTAAAATGAGTCATAATAAAAAGAACTGGGTTTTTTTTCTTAAGTATTAAATTATTCTCACGATCGATAAAGCCCATAATAGTAGTTTATGAAACTGTTGCATAATGAGGGGTATTAAAACATGAGTGTGTGTTTAAAAACCGAGCCGTAGGCGAGGTTTTTAATAGCTTTCACACGAATGTTTTAATACCTAGTTATGTGCAATTTCATACACTACTTTATCTACACTCATAAATTGGGATTGAACCTACTAAATACCTCTTTTTGCATATTCCATGCCATACAATCGTGATAGCATTTGTCATATACTTTTCTCGACTTTGCTGGTAATAATTTAAGAGTAATTGCCTTCGCCGCATCTAAAATATCGGGCAGAGTAAAATTTTCTTCACATTCACTGATATCAGACATTTTTAAACAATAATTTAAATAACTCATAAAATTCAGTACAGCAAAACTTGCAAAACGTATGAATGGCGCCAAAACCGAGCACATCACCGCATTAACCGCGCATGCGCTAAGCCATAGCACGCACTGAGATCTTTATTCGCGCGATTTTTTCCGCCCATTCTGTGACCTATAGAATTGTATGAAGTTGTTCGCATTGCGGTAAAGAAATCGTGCGTAAAAAATACCACAAGAAATCCGTGTTTTGCCACAGAATCCACCGCACCACGGCGCGAATTTTATTCGCCCGAATATTTTGAGCTCTATGAACAGCTAGAAGGAAACAAAATTCGCGCGAATAAAAATCACAGTGCGTGCTATGTCTAAAGCGGGCATTGTCATAGACAATTTAAAATTGGAATCAAATCTTTTTATAATAGGTACTATAAAATGGCATCACAAAAAAAATATTGATGGAAACTCCTTAGTGATTAACTTCTTGAATTTGTCCTGTATCGTAATAGAAAAAAAATTGTTTTATAGCATTATTTTGTTAGAGAAATAGTGTTATAATAAGATTCTATTTTTAAATTTCGGTATTGTGTTTATAAAGTACGCCAATATAAACTCGTTTTGAATTTTATAATTCGAATATTACGATATGAGAGTATATAAAAGTATTTTTTTACCGAAGGCTGTCTCATCTCTATTATTAGTTCCATGGACTTTCACTTTAAGTCACGTTGCTATCAGCGCCAAAATGGCAAAAATCAAAAGTCTTTATTTTGTCATCGATAATATGAAGTCCAGCGTAGTTGTAAAGGGTGTCTCAGTAAGAGTGCACTTTTTCATTTTAAAATAAAAACAAGTATTTTATGACAGAGTTGTGGTATTTTTATTGTATTGTAAAGAAGACATGTTCCGATTAAGTGTGGAATAAAATATCCGGCAAATGACTCCCACGGCTCCGCCACCAGGAGGCCACTCTTTTCATGAAATTTGACATGACTTTTGCACAGATACTGGCTGTATCTCATCGATGACGCGTTGGATTTCCGATTTGAGCTCAGGAATTGTTACGGGTTTATTCGCATAAACTCGAGATTTCACAAGACCCCAAAGAAACAAATCGCACGGCGTTAAATCGCACGATCTTGGTGGCCAGTTAACATCAGAATTTCGTAAGATAATGTGTTCTGGAAATCGTTGCTGCAATAAGTCGATTGTTTCATGCGCGGTGTGGCAGGTTGCGCCATCCTGCTGAAACCACATGTTGTCCAGATTGACGCCGTCCAGTTTAGGCCACAAGAAGTCCGTTATCATATTCCTGTAATGAGTCATATTTTTGTAATTTTATGATGTCATATTTTTGTAATGAGTTTTCACAATTATAACCATTGAGGTAATAATGTACTGTACATATTATCTCAATGATTATAACGCGTTTCCATTTTAATAATCGGAATAAACAGAGGTGACAGCTGTCAAATTTCAGAGTTGCCACATGCATGAAAAAAAAAACAATTTTAAAAAATGCACTCTTACTGAGACACCTTTATAATAGAGGTCAGTGTTTTTAGAGTTTCGTACCCAAAGGGTAAAAACGGGACCCTATTACTAAGACTCCACGATCAGACAGACGGACAGTGGAGTCGTAGTAATATGGTTACTAAGACTCTCCTGTTCATCTGTCTGTCTGTATCTCATGAACCGTGATAGCTAGACAGTTGAGATTTTCACAGATGAGGATTGAATATTTGAGTGGGGCTCCCATACATTAAACGTGATTTTTTTTCAAGTGTCTCTTTCAAATTCATAATATTATGTACATTCTTAGTTTATCTTGGATATCACAATCTACGGAGAAGGAAAACATCGCGAGGAAACCTGGACTAATATAGTTAATGTAAGTCTGCAATTGCCAAATTTTTGGGGGCCGAGTCACCCACGTCCGTAGGAGTGGACCCTTTGATTCCCTACACGTGGTCCCCGGGTTATGCAAATCAGGTGGCATCTGGTGGTAGGCTTCGGCCGAAGGCTTGCGACCACCCACCGGGCAAAGGCGTACCGCCAAGCGGCCTAGCCGTGTTCCGGTACGATGCTCGGTGTAGCCACCAGAGGAGTTGGGTCGAGATAGCTGTTCCACTGCAGACTGACCAGTCTGACGCGCGCTGTTAGGGATGTATCGGGAGACTAGTCGCGGAGGGTAGCGGGATCCGAGGCACGGTGCACCGCTGGCCGACCGCAGGTAGTTGGGGGCCCAAGTAGTTTGCCAGCCACACACGAAATGCTGCCCCGCCAACTGTCGAAAAATCCCGGAATGCACCATCGTGCTTGTTGGCTACCAGATGGGGAGGGGTCGATGGAAATTCCGGGGGGGCTCGGGCATCCCCGCAGTCTCCAGACTAGTGCCCCTATGATGGCGTCCTTTCAGTGCGTGTCTGTAGGTTAGCAGCGTGGAATCTCGTCTCACTTCCTTCTCCTCTCATCCATTCACTCTTCAATTTATGATGAAAAGGAAAAAGAATACTGGAGCTAAACAGCGGTTGCACTCCCTCCCCCACAAAGTGCACCTTACCAATATTAGAGGTCTGCACTCAAATCTCTCTGCAGTCCACTACCACCTGGAGGCTGAGAAACCAGCGCAATTTTTTCTTATGGAGACGCAGATAGCATGTCCTTCGGACGTATCGTACTTGTCATACCCAGGGTTTACCCTGGAGCACAATTATAAACCATGCGCGGGTGTGTGTATGTACGCCCGTGACGACACTTGCTATCGGCGTCTCCGTAACCTTGAGGACTCCAGATTCTCTACGCTTTGGGCTCTGGTGGACACAGGTCTGGATAAAATTATCTACGCCTGTGTTTACCGTTCGCACAGCGGAGATCAGGAGACAACCAGGCTCACAGAGTACCTCAGTGAGGCGGCTGATGCGGCACAGCAGCGGTCCCCTTCCGCCCAATTAGTGTTACTAGGGGAACTTCAATGCCCACCATCAGTACTGGCTCTTCCCATACCGTGCACTGACCATGCTGGATGAGAGATGCGTAAGCTTTCGCTTGCGCTCAACCTTACCCAGCTGGTCCATGGGGCAACTAGGGTGCCAGATGTTGATTCACACACAGCCAATTGCTTGGACCTTCTCCTGACAACAGATCCAGACCGATACTCTGTATCGATAACTTCACCGTTAGGTATTACCGACCACTGTCTGGTGAAGTCTGTGTCCATCTACTTCCCGCCCGATTCCAGCCCAAGAGGCACCCGGCGGGTTTGGCGGTACAGGTCAGCAGATTGGGATGGCATGCGATCTTTCTTCGGTTGCTATCCTTGGCAGCCTACTTGCTTTTCTTCGGCTGATCCATCGTCGTGCGCGGAAGCCGTGACGCATGTGTTGCGTCAGGGAATGGAGTACTACATTCCGTTTTCTGACATAACGATGTCCAGCGTTAACCGGCCATGGTTTGACGCCGAATGTCATCGCGCCGACGCGCTTAAACATGAGGCGTACCTGGCATGGGTCGACGCTTGATCGCGCAAAGCGAGTGACGTGGGTCAGAAGAAGAGAGCCTACAACAGGGCTGCCAAGTCCTGCAAGAAGGTGTTGCGAAGGGCTCGGTTTGACCACATTGGCCGAATAGGGGCCAAACTTGCTTCTTACCCAGCAGATAGTAAAGCGTTTTGGTCCCTGGCTAAGTCGGTTGAGTCGAACTTCTGCCGTCCCTCACTACCACCACTGCTGAAACCCGATGTGTCGCTGGCTCACACCGCTGAGGAGAAGGCAAATTTATTTGCCTCTCCTTTTGCGGAATCTTCGCGTCTGAACCCTGGTGATTCGCGGCCCCCACCTTCTCCTGATGGGTGCGGGACGAGTATGTCGGACATTCGTATCCATCAAAAGGACGTCCGTAGGAAGCATCCTAGTTAGTGTTACTAGGGGAACTTCAATGCCCACCATCAGTACTGGCTCTTCCCATACCGTGCACTGACCATGCTGGATGAGAGATTGCTTGCGCAGCAGCGCAACCTCGACGTGAACAAGGCTAGCGGCCCTGACGGCATACTATCTATAGTTCTTAGAACCTGTGTGCCGATCTTCTAGCGTATGCCATTCACATATGGAGTGAGGCCATCGGGAGGCACGGGGAAGCGCTTGCCGTCTCCCTCGACATCTCGAATGCTTTGATAGGGTCTGGCAAGAAAGCCTTATCGGTAAGCATCCTTCATTTGGTCTGCCCGGTGGTCTGTGTGATTGGATTGCAGACTTCCTGAGAGATCGGTCCATTCGAGTGGTTATCGATGGCTGCTTTTCCGACCAATTGGATGCCGGGGTCCCTCAAGGGTCGGTACTCTCAGCGACATTGTAATTTTGATAATAAACAATTTATTTTTCATACAAACTTTAACACCCCTTTTTAACCCTTTAAGGGATGAAATTGAAAAAAACCTCAGTTACGTTTTTAATTAATTTAAATTTAAACGCTAAATACCACATTTCATTCATATCAAATTAAAAATGACAGAGTTTCATACAAACTTTAGTCCCCTATTTCACACCTTTAGGGGATGAATTTCCAGAAATCCTTTCTTAAATGACGCCTACAGTATAAAATATACATCCTCACAAAATTGCAAACTTCTATCATTAGTGGTTTAGGCTAGGCGTTGATATGTCAGTCGGGACATTGCCTTTTATATATATAGATACGTACGCAAAATACGCGCTTAGACGTGGAGTTGCGGACACCAGCCCGTCTTAATCTAATCTAATCTATATATAGATACTGCGATGATTGGTTTTATAGTATTTTTGGCATGTTTTTACAGTTTAATTGTACCAAAATGCGTTACATCTGGACATGGACAGAAAGTACATTCTATTTACAAATACATAATAAATATTATTGAATAAAAAAAATTGAAAAATAAATTACTACACAGTTTTTACCTCTCTGAACTTGACATTTTTATTTCAAAATAAAAAAGTAGTGCAAGACTAATTAAAGTACCATGTGTCACCTTTCGCCATAATAGACCATAGAGAAAGATAAAAAGTATATTATTGGACGTTCCTCACCACGCACGTAAGTTATTAGACGTGACTTGTACGACAAGTTCTCTTATTAGGAACATTTTATTCACACGTATTGATTTTGTATGTATTTTTTTTTTTTTGTATTTTGATGCATTAGTTTTTTTTTCTCACAAAATAAAATACTTATAACGGAACGCGACGTGTTTGACAGACGATGTGTCAGACTTGATATTTTTGTCTATGTCTTCAAAAAATTCAAAAGCTATTCTTTGCTAATAATGCTACATTTTTTGAAGCCCAACTGCATTCAGACTTATGCTAATCATTATACAGCTTAGCAGTCCATTACTTTGTTTAAATAACTAGTATTGAGATTGCCCCGTGCGATAAGACCGCCCATTGTACACTTGCTTTTATGATTTTTTGTCCTGTATATATATTTTTGTTGTGTACAATAAAGATTATAATATATAAATAATGCTGAAACCATATCAGATATTTGTATTCTCACAACTGTATACTAATTTAAAGCGCCTGGCGTTTTTTTTAATAGCGATATCATTATCTGTACACTTATTACAACGATCTGAATAATAGGTTTAATGAAACTGTTTTCGTCTATTAAGTTGTTGTGACGAGTTCCTGGAGTTTTTATTTATAGCAATTGTATGTGCTCATATTCACGAATATAAAACAGCAATTAAATTAAATTCGATAACTATGCCGACGCCCATACAAAATCTGTCCATGTCCTTTAGAAAATCGAGTGGATGCTTCAGAAATTTAATACCACGACATCGGTTGGAATCAATTTTAAATGATCCATTCAAATAATCTTAGAAATGTGAATTAAAAGTCCAATATTCCTTAATTTTGTGCTTAATTAACTCTCAATAATTAAACAAGAACATACATTTTTATGATCGTCTCTAGAAAATCTTAATATTTCACAAAACTCAATAATGAATCGAAGCTTATCCAGCCATCTAGTGCAATTATTTTGAACCAAATTTTCTTCCTTCGCGTTGAGTGCCCGTGGCCGCGGCTACATTACTGTCGTGCTGTGTCGTGTTGTATTCTGACGCATTTGATTGGCTACAAAACTCGCTATGTTATGTTATGACGTGTAGGCTGGAACAGAGTTGTTTGATTGATGGTTCCCGACCCACGCACGACACAAGACCGCACAGTAATGTAGCCCCAGCTTTATCCTGCCTGTCTGTCTGTTTGTTTCTTTTAGACGTTTTAACGGCTGAACGGATTTCTTTCAAACTTGACAAACGGGCTGCCAATGCTCTACAAACGTTGAAGGAAAACATCGTGAGGAAACCGGCATGTTTGGAATCAAAAATTCGAAGATATGTGACATCCACTAACCCGCACTGGGTCCGCGTGGAGGATTACGGCCTATTCCCTCTCACAAAGAGGAGGATTGTGTCCCAGCAGTGGGATCATTAAAAGGCTTATGATGATGATGATGATGGCAAACGGATAAGCCATGTTCTGGATTAGGTCATTCCTAGAAAGTATTTATTTATTTATTTTTATAGGGAAAACAAACAATAGTATACTAAAAACATACAAATTGTCTTAAATATATGACTTAACAAATATACTACCCACTACATTTTCCACAGATTACTACTTACACTACTTACACTAAGACAAACTGACTAGCAAACGTTTTTGTAGTTAGGATCTATGTAGAAACATTAGAAGCTACTGTTGATCCTTCAACATTTTGAATATGTTAGTTTTAAAGGTATATCTATAGGCTTACAAATTATATGTCAATTGCACAAAATAGCTTATTGTAAGTATCGACTAAACGGCGTAGCGGTGAGCGCACACCAGCATTAGATTTGCAAGAGTTAGTAGCGAATAGTTGCCTGGTGCGCACCGCCCGCCCCTGCACTGTTCGAGGAACCAGGTAACACAAACTGTTCACCAAGTCGGGGCCATCAAATTTGTTTCGGCATACACAGAGTCATTGTCTCTAGGAGCGTGCGCCTTGACTGTAATGTAAGGAGACCATGTTTATGAGAATCGACTGATATGACGTTTTCTTTCGAAAAAATCTGTACTCCATGGCTCGAAGGTACTTATGTTGAACTAATTCTATAATTTCACGATACTTTGCATAATAGGGATTCCAGATAGGTTCTGCGTGGCGGCAAGCCTCCTTGCCGGATTGCCGCCATGGGATCTGGAAGCAAAAGTCCTCGCACAAATATGGGAGTGGCGCGTGGAGGCGAAATGGCCTCCACGCGCCACTCAAATTTGTCGCGGCAACGGAGTTTCGCCCCGGGCGAAACTCCGTTGCCGCGACAAATCGCGGCTCGGCGGACAGAGCTCCGGCAGGATCTCATGGCGACATGGAGTGGGCGATTGTCGCAACCCAGCGCTGGGTACGCCACAATTGCGGCGGTAAGGCCCTCTTTGAAGAGTGGCTTGAGAGGCGTCACGGCGCCCTCACCTTACGCCTAACGCAGGTCCTCACCGGACACAGCTGTTTCGGGAAGTTCCTGTTTAGGATAAGGCGGGAGGAAACGCCTGGGTGTCACCATTGTGAGGATCGCCCGGAGGACACGGTAGAACATACGGTGGAGGTCTGCCCCGCTTGGGCGAAGCAACGCCGTGTCCTCGTGGAGGAGACCGGCGGCGGCGACCTCTCGCGTCCGGCCCTGGTCCAGACCATGGTACGGAGCGAGAGGGCATGGGAAGCTGTCACCTCCTTCTGCGAAGCAGTAATGCTCGCAAAGGAGGAGGCAGAACGCGTGAGGGAGACGCAACGGAGGCGCCCTCACGCCCCAAGCCGGAGCAGGAGACGCTCTGGGCGTCGGGAGTCGCAAGCCGATTCCCGGCCGGTGAGCCCGGACGGCGAGCTACCCATTATGAGAAGGACCAGTCCCGAGTCGACGGCGCGTAGTGTTCCACGCGCGCCTCAAAGAGATGTCAGCAAAATTGACGGGGCCCATTAGCGCCGCGATGCCCGTCTGGGTCGCGGATAAATTGTAAGAGAGTTACCGCGGCCCTGGCTCAAGCAACTGAAGGAACACGGGTGGGTTTTAGTAGGTAAAACTCTGACGCGCCCTCCCGCTTCACCCAGAGCGGGAGAAGTCATAAGAGGATTTCCAAACAAAAAAAAAAAAAAAGATGGACTTATACAAGTGCAAGAAGGGGAGGGTCGACGGAAATCTCTAGATACTCTCATCACAAAGCCAAAGTATGCCTTATTAACACGATACGGTCAACATGACTATCCAGATGAAGTTTCGAGTCCAACTGCATACCAAGATCACGAAGACAAGTAATTTTGTTGATAATACTATTCGCATGTCGATAATTAACATTTTTCTTTAGAAGTTTCGTTAGAAGAACAATCAAGATCCTGTCATGTTCCCTTGGGATAATTTTTGACATTCATATGGGCGAAGCAGCCACCAAAAGTTATCTTAATTCGAAATTAAAATCGTAAAAGTTATAAAGTGGTCGTATGCCTTAAGGTCGTAACTCATTTACACGACCCCGCTCCAACACCGCCACAAAAGGAGATGACTGCTCGCTGTCCACGCGCTGACCGCTTTTAATCTTTTTCCTTTTTACCCGACTGCCGAAGGAGGGTAATGTGTTTATCAGTCTATACATGCATGTATGTTTATTCCTATGTGGTGTTCTAGAGACCAAACGCGTTGGCCGATTTTTATGATTCTTACGACAATCGATTCGTCTTAATCTTGAGGGTGTCACTGGCTACATTAAAATTGGCAAATAGAAAAATGGCGGCTTTTGGGCGCCATATTGTGGGGGCCCAACTTTTATATTGTCCTCACCCATTTTTTGGCATATCAAAATAAAGTATTTTCTTTCAAGAGGTGATTTCAATAATATATAACGCTTAAATGTTTAAATGTACTTACTAATTTGAAAAATGTTTAGTACAAATTAATTAATAATAAAAAAACAAAACTTAAAAATACCTTAAGAAGCGAACTAATAAAAATACGTAAATATGAAGAAAATAATTTTGTGCAGTCGGAGGATACATATTCGCGAGCTGGTTGACCAAAACCAGATGTATCCTCCGACTGCACAGCATGGTTTTCTTCTTGTTTACGTCTTTTTACGGTCGTAGAAGTTTTTTATTTTATTTTTTTGATTCGACAAGCTAACAACGTGCTTCAAGCGAGCAAACTGCGTGGTAAGCATGTGGTAAGCGAGACGTCAACTATCGAACTAATTTGTGTCGTCAATGTAAAGTATGTCTACAGAGGACGCCCTGAAGCTCACATTTCAATGAACATCATTGTGCCGGGTCGGAGCGGTGTCGTATAAGTCGGCTTCGGCCTTTATAATAATCCTCAACTCAATTAAATGTCTACACCACAAACAAGTAAAAAGTTTGTTAACATTCACATTGTGTCTAAACAGTACGTAAATGTCGCTCTGTTCAAAATGTAAAGGTTGTATTCACTAACTATTTAACACGATTGCGGTAAACTTTACAATGAACATTTAAATAATGGTTTTAGTCGAATTTGTTTATTATGGGTCCCTAAATAAGTTACTATGTTTGTTTAGAAAATCTGAATATAGTTACTGTAGTACATGTGAAATAGAGTTCTAATGCTATTATTAAATAACTATCTTTTACCCGCGGCTTCGTTCTCGTGGCCCATCCCACAGGACCCGTTTTCGAGAAAAAAAATAGTTTATGTCACTCTGGAATAATGTAGCTTCCCATGGATGAAATAATTTTTGACAATCGCTATCGCCACGCTCTCGATGATAAAATGTCACTTGTTTAGGGCCTTAGGTCTCCTATTACATGGGACGTGAACAAGTGAAATGAGTCTACTATAGACACGCCTCTGCCCCTTCGAGAAAACAAACGTGATGTTATGTTAGTAGCACTAATTTCCATAATAACCATACTTACTTACAAATACATTGATTTTACCAGAAATAATTGTCCCACATTCATCACACCCACAGAAAACCAGTTCCTTTCAACCCATACGACCTAAAAGGTAAGATGACAAAAGAAAATACCCCTTCGTTTCATCATAGTTTATTTGAAAAATTTAAAATATACCACAAAGGGCGGACGGACTGACAAAGTTGTGCCTCCATACAAATATCTCCATATGCGAGCTCGGATGTCGTATTTTTATTCGTATTTCAACACAATGTATTGTCAGAAGACGTACTTGTGTTTTCCGGGAGGCTGTTACACCGAAGCGCGCGATTTACCTTTTTAACCGACTTCCCAAAAAGGAGGAGGTTCTATGTTCGACTTCATGTTTGTTTTTTTTTTTTTTTTTTGTGTATGATCACCGATTACTCCGTCAATTGTGGACCGATTCTGAAAATTCTTTTTTTGTTTGAAAAAGTATGTTCCGAAATTGGTCCCATTTTAATTTGGTGAAGATCTGATGAAGAACTTCGGAGATATACAACAGAACACTTCAATAAATAACGGCAAATCTCTCGGGATTGCTGCGTTCGCATTTCTGTTTATTGTTTATACCATTTCATAACATAACATCACGCCAGTACTCTCTTAAGGGGTACGCAGATCTCTCATTTCACCGGATATGTTCAAGTTTCATGAAATGTATTTTGGCGTTAAAGTTAACTTACTAACTTGCCTATTAGGTACGTACAACTAAAAAGTGAAAAAAAAAAATTTTTTGCAAAAAAATACTACCGACTTCCAAATACTAAACTACAAAGTGAAAAATAACTTAATTTTTTGAAGTCGGTGTCCATAACGCAAAAAAATGGTACTTACGAAAGACACCGACTTCAAAAAATTAAGTTATTTTTCACTTTGTAGTTTAGTATTTGGAAGTCGGTAGAATTTTTTTGCAAAAAGTTTTTTTTAGAATATTAATTTTGGAATATGGAATTTTTGGGCAGCGACCATCCTTGCAGCGTTGGCTTGCATTTAGGCAGACCGATGGGTTGGCGATGCACAGGACCGATCGATGTGGTGACACTTGAGGGAGGCCTATGTCCAGCAGAGAACGTCTTTCGGTTAAAATGATGATGATGCTTGCGTATTATTAATATTTATATTATTGTAATACGAATGTAGAGTAGAATATTTATTTTGGATAAGTTTTTATTGAACATTTTATCATTGCTTTTGAGTCAAAGACTTTGAGTGGTGAATGGATCTTAATTGTTATGTCATCGCTTGCCGTCTGACTGTGACTGTGGCTTATAGCAAATGGTAAGGACAAGGAGCATAGACAATTGGATACTGGAGTTCGTAGTCAGCTAGAAACTAGGCTTGGTTGAAGCAAAGGTTACGATAGTACCAAGAGGGATTCCAACGTTCTGAATAATTGAAAGCTTCAGTCTAACACCTTGCTTTGCTTTTATACTACTTGAGCTGGGCTACTAGAATTTTAGACAAACTAACATTCTTTTAGCGATACCGATTGTCAAAACTCCAAAATATTTGGTATTGGCCAAGTGAATTTTGCTAGCGCTTGTCAATCCCATTTATTTTGAATGTTTTAACATAGAGGCCTGTGTCCAGCAGTGGGAGAAGTCAGCCTGTGGATGATGATGATATCTATCGCTGATTAAATTTCCATTTCTCTAGGCATTCTTCTGGCAGTATTCCAAGCGGTCATGCTTAGGTAGGTAACGAATTCTGTCTTATTCAGCACTAGCGACCCGCCCCGGCTTCGCCTGTGACAAATTATATACAAAATACATTCCTCGTTTCTCACTCTTTCTATTGGTGAAAACCGCATGAAAATCAGTTCAGTCGTTTTTGAGTTTATCGTGAACAGACGCGGCGGGGGACTCCGCCCCGACGGAAAAAGAGGGGTGTTATAAAGTTTGACGTGTGTGTCTGTGTAACTGTCTGTGGCAGCATAGCTCCTAAACGGATGAACCGATTATGATTTAATTTTTATAGTTTAGAAGGTGATTTTATCGAGAGTGTTCTTAGCTGTGTTTGATGAAAATCGGTTCACCCGTTCTAAAGTTTTGGGCGTTTTATTGTTTGAATCGAAGTAGTATTCGCAAGATACCGTGTCATAATTACATGTTCAATAGATTGTCGATCCAAGCGTTTCGACTACTAGATAAATTATGTAGCATGAAATAAAAAAGTGTCGCGAGTTATTAAATTTTTTAATTTTACTTGTATAATATGTAGTGATAGTGATGTATGCACGCTTCGGTGTGACAAATAGCCACGTCTTGTACCCCCAGTAAATAACATGCATTTCTATAAAAAGGCGGGCATTTTTCCACGTCGGACGGACATCCCCTTGGGTACTGGGGCGTAATGATAGCATCCAGCATCCGGCCTAGCTTCAGCCGGCATACAATGACGTCAAATTTGTTGATAAAACTGACGCCCGTGTTGTGCTTCTTGTTTATTAACTTCATTTCGTGTCTTTTTCGTTTTTGTAGATTTGGGAAAGGCCTTTGTTGCATTGGAATGAACATTTGGATGGAGACATGGAGGTTATAAAGTGTTATTAAAAAAACAAGCATGCATATTGCTTGAGTTTGCTTTTTTTATTGTTAAACTGATGAAAATGAAGATTAGTTCTGATTTTAATATTTATTGTGATCTGAATTATTTATCAATTTTTTATTTACTTTTTAATTATTTTATACTTTTTTATGTAATTAAGGTTTTGACTATTTTGTGAATTTGATTATTTAATTTCTAATGCTATGTAATTAATTCATAACATAGTGCTGTGTCACACAGAACATTCAATCTGCTTATTAAAAATCTTGTGCCACCAATAGACAGCCTGTGCCTAGTTTGCCCATGACTATTTCCTTTATATTAGAGTGCTTATTTTATTTTATTCTGTTGGGTCAAGCAGCGCCATCTATTTGTTCTCAAAGGATCGACGATCGATAGATCGTTCTGAGCGACATCTGCTGTTCAACGGGAGAGGACGACTCGCTCGCGACGAACGAGTGAAAAATCCGCCAACCGATCGCCCGCGCGCCCCGCCATTGTGTTTTACAAACCAGACCGTTCGTATATAGAAACAAAATTATTTCAAAATTATAAATTGTAATAAATCTTTTGTAAACCATATTCATCGAGCCTCATTGAAGAAGCCCTGCCTGCCTCCTGTCATCATTACCAAAACCTATTCCATTGTGTAAAATTGTTTTTGTAATAATTTGTGTGTGTGTCAATAAATTAAATTAATTTTCCGCTTAGATGAACAATTATCATGATAATATTATTATTAATTAATTATACGTGAAAATTACCGAATGGACCCGACATGGCTACGTAATTACATTATTGTTTTCTAATTGATGTTTATTTTTCTAGTGTTTGTCAAAATTTATAAAAAGGGCTTTTTGAGTGTGCTTGTGTGTGAGTTTTTTGTCAGGTCACCGCGTCGCGTCGCACTTTTAGATCTCGTCGGGGTCACCAATTTTAAGTGTGCCTGTATAATGTTCCAGGTGTGTGTGTAAGGAGAAATTAAACGATTGAATATTTGGATGTTTCTTTACTCACGAAACGTATTACAATGGAAGTACTTATTTAGTAAGTGTGTCTATATCGGGCGGTAGTTATGGGCGAACTGGCGCTGGCGTGGCCGATCGCTGCACATACGAACACGAATACAATATTAATGTGTCAGCGTTCCTACTAGCTTTTATGATAAATTGCCGAATTGAGTATTAAGAGAACGTGTCAAACCCTACCGTAATGCCCAAATTTGTCTATAAAGTAACCGGCTATGTTTCAAACCGATTTGAAGATGGATAATATTTATAATGCTAGTATTTACCTTCTGCCCCCTTTCTTCCGCATCGATAGTGTATCGTCGCCATAAGTCAGAAAAGGGTTCACAATATTATATTTTACACGATTCCTCCCTTCTTCCCCTTTCATGGGCAGGAAGTAGTTGTTATCATGTCATACATCACCCAAATGACTAAAAAGGCCGTTCAGGTCATTTGACGCTTTTCACAACGACAAAATATTTTCTTCTTTTTGCAAATGTTCGATTTAATTGCGTGAGGCTATTATGAAATATTTTGCTGGCTGAGAAACGACTTTTTATTTTAGTGTGCCTTGGTGAAGTGAAAATTGGTGATTTAGTCAGTTATGTACCTTAAAAAAGGTGAAGGAAACATACAAATAATATTTCGCTTTCACGGTTGTGTATTACATCAAGTATTTGAAGTCTCCGTTTGGAAAAAATCGTGAGGAAATCGACATGACCAGGAACTAAAACCAATTGAAAACATAGTGACATCTACCGCACTGGACTCGCGTGGCTGCAGCTCATCCCCTCCAATAAGAGGAGGCCAATGTCCCAGCAATAGGAAAATGTATAGTCCGAGTGGACCTACATAGTTACACACTCAAAGGATGACCTGTTAAAATATCTCAAAAAGCCATAGGCACAGTGTCTGTCATAGCTAATAAACACTGGGCCTCTAACTTCTAACGAGATACCAAGATTGACAGCTGTCAGAAAAATGTCATACGGAGGCCGCCATTATTTACTTTCAGCCTTCGTTTGCCGGAAAATGC
Source organism: Orthosia cruda (assembly GCA_964057195.1). NCBI lineage: Eukaryota > Metazoa > Arthropoda > Insecta > Lepidoptera > Noctuidae > Orthosia > Orthosia cruda. The sequence continues at coordinate 18,658,115 of OZ059842.1, read as the reverse complement.
CAATTCAATTTTAGAATTTGTCTATTTGTTTTTTTTCTTTATGTAGGTATTTATGGCAGCTTTTGTTTTTGACAAGGGTTAAACGAGAGTGAGAACTCGTTAAAATAATTAATTATGAAAATTAATTTTGTTTTGCTATAGTTCTTTGTGTTTGTGTATCGCGTCGAAGTTTAATGCGGGTATTATTCTTGGTTACTAGGAGGATGTTCTAGTTTTTGTATTTGATTTTTTCATTAATATTTGTGTACATAGGTACTAATCATCAGAATCAGAACTTTAGTTATAAAACATAGGTTATTCAGCAGTGTGTGGGGTGTAACAACATTAAACAGACTCTCTATGTTTTGCCATGAGGCGTACAAATATGATTTGCAATATCAAATAATAATTGATTACTCGTTACTATAAAATGATTACCAATAATAATAAAAACCGGCCAAGTGCGAGTCTGACTCGCGCACAAAGGTTTCCGTATAAATAGCTAAAATAATAGGTAACATTATTAGGTAACATAACCAGGCTATCCAAATTATAGCTTTCTAGTACTGAGTATCTGAGCTAAACTGCGGATGGACGGTAGGGCGGACGGACATGAGGAAACTATAAGGGTTCCTTGTTGACTACGGAACCCTAAAAAGAGCCAGAATCTGAGACAAGGAATTCAACACATTTCCGAATATAACCTCATAATAAATCAACAAAAACATTTCCATAATTTCAACAATTAAATTCTACAGTACATGTCAGAGGTAAGTATCCAAATGTTAAAATAATGTCAAATAATAATCAATTCATTAAAAACACAAATAAGTATAATCCAGTATTTAGATGTCAAAATACAAATTCATAATGATGTAGTTTAAAAAATAACAATAATAATAAAAACTGTAGTCAAAGATCATAAAATAAGATGTCAAAATAAATTATAGTAAAAAATAATAGTAATACTCAGAATGGTCAATAATTCACACATAAATAATAATAATAAAGGAACAACGACATTGCCATCTGTCAAGCATTTTCCCAACTAGGTTGGGGTTGGCTTACAGGCTGACCAGATGCAGCAGAATATAATACTTATTGGCAGCAGGCATTTTACGCTAGAAGCTTGCACTGTCTGAATTCAGATTTGTCTGGGCCTAAATTTGTTTTTCATATGATCTAACATTTTAAATATAATTGTATGAAATTTAAAGTAAACTTTGATGTCTCAGTTTGTTTCAATGTTCCTAATCATAGTAGTCAGCTAGGAAACACCAGACTTATCTAATTAAAATTGACAAAAAAAGATTGACTGACTTGAACACTGACAGATGTTTCCTGGGTAGAAAAATGATAATTCTATTTAGTCCGTAAGTGAGATGATCAAATAATATTGAACCAAATTTTTTGCTTTATCAAACAAATAAAAACTGACAAAGATAAAGCGCATTAAAGTTCAGGAGTGGGGGCTTGTAACGTCACTTTGTCAGTATAAAGGTCTATCCACACATATCAGGGCCGTGCCCGGGACGTGACAGGGCCGGGCCCATGGAGCACACAACCCGCGTGCTCCATGCCCGGCCCCAATCATTGAAGCTTCGTCACTGCACGGACGTGCGTTAACGAGTTCATATAAAATGTACACAACGATATTTTTAACCGACTTCGCAAAAAGGAGGAGGTTTTCAATTCGACAGTTTTTTTATGTGTGTTTTATCTCAGAACTTTTTACTGGGTGAACCGATTTTGATAATTCTTTTTTTATTTGAAAGCTGGTGTCATCTGATCCCATTTAAATTTCATCAAGATTTTTTTTTTTTGTCTTTATTATTAGTTTGGGGGTTTTTATCCACATGGATACGTCAACCCCATTGTACCTTAAACAATATACCGCACTAATGCTCTTTACAATATAAATTAAAAAGAAATATAAACATTACGGGTTTGAGATTACTGCCAGCCTACAAAGTTGTTTTGCTAGATCAGACTTAGGGCATGATAATATCGTCTGAATTAAGCCAATATCCAACTTGTTCAAGCCATACTGCCTTTCCAATTTTTCTCTCTCAATCTTATTTTTAACACAATCCATCAACAAATGTTGTACGTCCTCATTTGGTGATTCGACTTTTTTCATCAAGAACGCAAACTTTGCCGATGGATAGTGCCCCGATCGGAGTCTTAATGCTATTTTCACATAATATCTACTTAGTTAGCCATCATCAAACCAAAGATAACGAGGAGGCTCATGCTGAATGGTTTTATTCCAAATTCCTTTTGTTTCCGATTTTTCATCAAAATGTTTTTTCCAGAACTCGTGACATTTAGTTTTGAATTTAGGGATCAAATCTGAGTAGTCCGGCAAAAATCCAATCTCATTTCCTTCTACTGCTGATAATTTAGATATTCGATCAGCCTCCTCGTTACCCTTCACACCAATATGAGCCGGAACCCATTGCAATATAAATTCAACAGCATTTTGATTGAATTTATGAATGGTACTAATAATATCGTAGGCTATCAATACACCTCTGATACCAGAGGCGCATCGAGCCACGTGTTGCAAAGCGCTTTTGCTGTCAGAAAAAATAACAATTTTATTTAATCCACGTTCTTTTGCATATGTCATGGCTTGAAATACCGCAATAAGTTCCAGCGTCATGATTGGTACACAAGCATTTATCTTAAAACCAGCTTTAATATTAGAATTTTGATAGAATATCCCAACCCCCTGTCCTTGCGCACTCTTCGAACCATCCGTATAGAATTTATGCCAACCACTGTATTTTGTATGTAATTCCTCTATAACATTATTTAATAGAACATTAGGTTCATATAAAGTTTTACTACATGTTACGCATTCTAGATCACTTTTAATGTGCTCCTGCAATTCAACGGCTGATACCCAGATATCCAAACTAAACATCCTAAGCGTATCTGATGAGGACACTTGAAATGTCTTTACATCATTAGCTGTTTCGACGAGTAAAGGCTTTTTTTTGTTCTTCCAGTATTCTTTATGGCAAAGCTCGCTCAAATCAGATACTATATCTACAGTTGTATTATTAGACCAGGACACACTTTTCAACATAAATTTATAGGCTAAGTATTTTCTTCTTAAAAATAAGGGCAATATATTTAACTCGCATTCCATAACATGGATAGGGGTACTTTTAATAAATCCGCCTATGATTCGCAATGCTTGATTCTGAATTTTATCTAATTTGTCAGTATGAATCTTGGCGCCACAATCATAGAGGAAGCTACCGTAGTCAAGCCTACTTCTTATTAATGAGATATACAACCTACGTAAATGCTTAGTATGTACACCCCAAGTACTACCAGCAAGCACTTTCAAAATGTTAAAAAAATTAGAACATTTATCTACAGTTTCTTTTACGTGTCTTCCCCAGCGCAAGTTCCTATCCAACCAAATCCCCAAATATTTTACACAATCCGATCTTGCCAATAGTTGGCCGTTTGCTTTTAGGGTAGGAAAAATTCGCCTGTGGCCCTTACTAAAGAGACAGTAGTGAGATTTACTTGCGGATAAAACTAAACCCAATTCATCTAATAAAATAATTACAGAGTCAAGCGCTTGTTGAATACGTATTTCACACCTTTGAACGTCTTTATCACTAACAAACAAAACAAAATCGTCGGCATACTGTGATAATAATATGTTTTGTGTTTGGATACATATTTTGTGTGTTATTAAATTGAAAAGCAACGGGAATAGAGGATCCCCTTGCGCAAGGCCTTTGTTGGTCCTTCTGGATAGTATAGTTTGGCCAGTGTCCGATTTAATATTGAGGTATCTTTCACTTAAAAATAACCAAAGATATGTACAAATTTTAGTTCCTATTTGAAGATTATCCAAAATTTTCATGGCCACATCAATAGATGCATTATTGTAGGCACTTTCAATGTCTAGAAAACAAGCTAACGTTGGAATATTCTTGGAAAAACCAATTTGAATATGTGAGACTAAACGGGTTAAGGAATCTAAACATGACTGTGATTTTCTAAATCCGACTGTATGCGGTGAGAGAACTTTTTTATTTTCAATGTACCACTCTAAACGTCTGAATATTAATAAATGAAAAATTTTTGATAGGCAAGAAAGTAAGGATATAGGTCTTAGTTTTGGTTCAGCATGAGAAGCAGAATTAACCTTTGGGATGGGAATTACTTGTATGTTTCGCCACTGTCTAGGAATTATGCCAAATTTAAAAATATTATTATATAATCTAAGCATGAAATCTTTAGCTGTGTCAGGTAAGTGATAAATCATTGAGTAAGTTTTGCCATCTTCGCCTGGCGCTGTGTCCCTTTTTTTTAAACAGCTTTTAATTTCTTGCATAGAGAAGTCAGTTTCTAAGGTTGAATTTCTAGATTCAAATGTCGGCATCACATTTGTGACGTAATCCGGAGTAAGTGAATACAACAACTCGCTTTGGTTTTCAAAAGAACAATATATTTTATTTTGCCTGAAGCCCTTCATCCATCTCATGCGACGCCAAAGATCAGAGGCTGAAGTTACTTCATCAATAATACACTCATCCAGTTCCAGCGCCATCCACAATATGGCGCACAAAAGCCACCATTTTTCTATTTTCATGTTTTACTACATTAACTTTGATACTCGCAAAGTTAATACGAATCAATTGACGTAAGAATGATCAAAATCGGCGAACGCGTTTGGTCTCTAGAACGTCACATAGGAACAAACATACATACATAGACCGATAAACACATTACCCATCTTCGGCAGACTAGACGGGTAAAAAAATAAATATTAATCAAGCTTTTTAGCATACCATGCATTATCATCCAAACCAAACGTGTATGCTAAATTTCATCTTAATCGGTTGAGGATAACTTTTTTAAATGCTGTTGCAAGATTTGACCCGTATAACATACGTGGTTACATAGTCCATACATACATTGCAAGTAATTAAAAAGCTTGTAAAAAACAAAATATACGATACTTTTATTCTCTATTCGAACTGGATGAGTGTATTAGTTGCCGAAAAAAACTGCATACGGCTGCCTGTAAGTGGCCAGTGAAACAACAGGCAAAAAGTTCAAGGGAAAATAGAGGAAAACTCGTATTTGTAACACAGGAATGTAGACTTTATTGCATTTGCAATAAGTACTCGTGGTAGTGGCAAAGATGTCGGTTGACTGAAAGTGGCAGGAAATTTGTAGGGAATATGGATTTGATATTTGATATGCAAAAGACCAATGCTTTGGTGGTCCTCATTTGACTGTATAAGTTACCTGGATAGATCGATCTGCGACATCAAAATCATCATCATCTTCCTGCCCTTGTCACATGTTACGTGGGGTCGGCGCAACACGTTTTCTTCTTCCATACCGTCCTGTCACCTGTCACGCTATCATCTGCGTCATCAAAATCTTGGATACTTATTGCTCATTAAAACCCCGTGTTTAGAAGAGGTTTTAATTTTATGGCCTGGCATTACCTCTTTGGCTATGTGGAAATTGGAACCTACTTTACTATTGTTTTTATTATTGTTAGGCTCGCGTTTCACCACTAGCTCACCTGATGGTAAGCAATGTGGTCGACGATGGGGCACGCGTGCCTAGAAATAACCCATTCACTCTTGACCTAAAACCCCGAAGTTGTAAGTATCAGGAAACGCAGATTTGCTGAAAAATACTGCTTTTTATGTCGTGATGAGACTCGATTTATGAAAATTGACGGGCAAAGCAAGCTCTGCCAATTCCTCTTGCTCGACAGGGGAGAGAGAGCTTATCTTTTATACGAATCATACGTAACGATTCGACTCAATATGTTCATGATTTACATTATAGTCTTTTCCAGCCTATCCCAACATCTTCGTATCTGCTTTGTAGCTCTGTCCAGCAGTTTTCATTTGACTTTTACTTGAGCATTGAGTTGTATTACCCCGGGCAGTCGCAGTGAACCACTGTTCAATAAAATTCAACCAATAAGAATGTACTCGCATGTAGAAATCATTATTCAAGTTGAATGTATGTTTTGTGTGAATGCTTGTGAATATTGCTTTTGATTGTGTCTTTTTGTCGATACAATTTTGGTTGGAAAAGGCTTTAGACAAAATGTCCATGCTATCAGCGATGGCGATGGTTTAAAAGGTGATTTTATCGAGAGCGTTCTTAGCTATTCAAGATAACGTATAATAATTACGTGTTCAATAGATTGTCGATCGAAGCGTGTCTACTACTAGATAAATTATGTAGCATGAAATAAAAATGTGTCAGGGGTTTTTAAATTTTTATATATTACTTGTGTCTGTAGTTGAATGTAAATTCTGTGGACGAAAATTATAGCTAGATTGTAGCATTTGTGAGAGTTAATCTCGAGGAAGATAATATTTGGAATAATTTAATTTTTAAAAGACCGCAAATTAAATAAGCCATTTATTGGAAAATGGAATAGAATTAGACATCGTACGAATAATAGGTACTAAAATAAATTACAATTCACTACGCTCATAAACAAACATTTTAATTTAATATTAACTTAAACAGTGACTTTTCATGTCTAGTAAACAAAACAACATGACCCTAGAAAAAAATATTATGAATAAGGAAAAAAACCAATTTGTTCCTGTCTAAAAATATTTTGATTGGGCACTTTTCTCGAATAACAAATTATTAAATTTGTGAAATCTAACCACGTAGTTTACGACCTTTACTCGTCGGTAGAATGACAAAATTTTAGGTAAAAATTGAATCTTGCAGAATACTATTTTGAAGTCCACTTTCGTCAAAAACTTAACTCAGACTTATTTGCTTTAGGGCTTGAGCCTATTACCACGTCACGGCGTGGAACGGAGCTGTTACGCGGCACGGCATGTTGACGTGATGTGCAAGTTTACGTTACCGCGCCGTAAAAATGAGCGCCACGATTCCGAAACATTACACGATGTTGTAATATGGCGGTAAATTTTTCACTCACGAATCTGTAAAAAAACAGTCTCTTTCTAGACGTTTCTCAACAAGTGATATCAATAAATCAGAAGCAATAATTTCTGTCATTATTTTTGCACAACTAACCGCTTATAAATTAAACATCAATTGAGCGAGCGCATCGCTACGTACTACTTGCGACGACGTCTGACGCGTCGTTGCCGTACCGTGCATTAAGACGTTACGTCAACGTGGCGTACCTCGTCTACTACGTCGTGATGTGGTGATGGGGACAAACCCTTACAAGAGGTTAAATTAAAATATGTATTACATAATGGACCCGTGTTAGCTTCTAACTCGGAGTTAGTACGATGACTCAGGGTGGTACAAGCATGGCTTAGGAACTTAAAAATACGGACCTACTTGGATGACAATGACTCATTGAGCTTGGCATATGCTTACAAACACAACTCAAACAGCTATGAGTGACACAGCCAGATTTGTACACTGGTTCACCCGATGCAGAAAAAGAATTAAGCGAAGCTAGTTAGCTCATAGCTTATATAGTAGAGGTAATTTTTCATACTTGTGTAGACCGCAAACTATCTATAAACTAAGACGTTACATGTGAAAATTACCGGGAGGAAATCTAACTACCCCTTCGGAGGATACGGCTTGTGTCCTTGGCTGCCCTATATGTCCATCCACCTTTTAGGATTTGAACATGGCGAATAACAGAGCCGTTCCAGAAGCAACTTACAGGTCGGACAACTGAATAATTGGGACTATATTTGAGGTAATCGATACGAAAGGAGACGAAGATCTCGATGATGCGAACTAAGCTAAGCAAACTTCACATAGCTCTTGGTCAATAACTCGATACACCATATTTACGGCCATATAAACATACTGTATCTAAGTAAGTATATAAATTAAATAAGGTTATTAATATCACCATTAATCGACGTAAATATGATCTTGCTGGGCATCCTGGAGCCAAAAGTGTCATGAATCATAATGTATCCAAAAGGAAGGTTTCTATCAAATCTATTGTCTTTTCGACTGTCGGTATTTGTGCATTTATCCCTTCTCTTTCTGCTATTCAATATAGGAGAAGTTTGGACATCTTCTCTCGTTTTGTGTTGACTTTCTGAATTGTCTTCTTCTGAAAAAGGTTGTTCCTGTAAATGAGTTTTTGAATGTTGAGCACTGATAAAATAAGTACCGAATCAAATTACTCCATTGAGTAACCCAGAAGAGCTAGAAAATCATTGTAGCTTATCGGAAATACACGTCTGATCCTACCACAGTTTAGCATAAGCTTAATCAGCTAATAATGTTCCCACAACTGGGACACAGGCTCCCTCTGTGTGAGAGGGAGTGGGCCATAATCCACCACGCGGGCCAGTGCGGGTAGATATCACATGTCTTCAAATTTTTAGTTCTAAGACATGTCGGTTTCCTCACGATGTTTTTCTTCACCGTTTCGAGAGCAGTGATAACGAAATAATTTACACAAGGTATACATTCATTCGCAAATAGAAAGCTACACTATAGCTGAGGGTCATAGGCTACTTTTTATGACGAACATAATAATGGGTGAAAAAGGTAGAAAATTATAAAATATCCATCCAAATACTCACCACATTATCATCCTGATTTCCATTGTTATTTCTATTAGAATTTGTTCTCATATCTTCTGAGTCTGCATTGCTACCTTCAGTACTTTGACCAGGATTATTTTCTTCATCACAATGTGTAACATTACCAGGACGAATTGGAGTCATCGTAATTCTTGGTGTCGTTCTGACTATCGGATAGTCCGTTAATCTTTTTTTTTTCGGTGAAAATGACGAATCTGGAATTATGAATTTTGAATTAATCTATTTCGGCATCAAATAGAGAAGATGAAGTTTATTTTTATCCCCCGACGGAAAAAGAGGGGTGTTATAAGTTTAACGTGTATTTTTGTATCTGTCTGTGGCACCATCGCTTCTAAAATTATGAACCGATTTTGATTAAGTTTTATTTTTTTGAAAGTTTAAAGTGTTTTTAGCTATTTTGATGAGAATTGGTTTAGCAGTTCAAAAGTTACGGGACTTTTACTGTTTGAATTGGGGTGTTTTCGCAAGATGTCGTGTCATAATTACGTGTTCGATAAATTGTCGATCGAAGCGTGTCTACTCTAAATACATTACGTGAAATAAACATATACCGGAGCTTTTAAATGATTTTTAAATTTTACTTGTGCTGATGGTGTGACTGAATTGTTTGTGTAATCAAATAAGAAATTAAGGCCCACTTGTATGTAAAACTTAACTCAGAGTTAGTTGCTAGTTACCTGCACGAGTTAGGAAATGTGGCCGACAGATGGCGTGAATACTGCAAAGACCATTATATTAAACCATCGCCTACGATGAACTCGCACCTTATCTTTGAAAGATTAGACCGTGAACCATCCATTCTGAGATCCGAAGTGATTCAGCCATATCTAGCTTGCAAAGCAGGAAAGCCCCTGGCCCTGACGAGTTCACAGGAGAAATTACGCAGGCGCTAGGTGATGCTGGTGTCGATATGTTGCACAGAATTCGCAGTAGCGTTTGGGACACAGGTAAATGGCCCATGGACTGGACAAAGACAATAGTCCTCCATTTGCACAAAATGGGATCGACAAGAAAGTGTGAAAACTACCGCACTTTGTCACTTATATCACACGCCAGTAAGATTCTCCTTCACAAGGAAAAAGAATACTGGAACTAAACAGCAGCTGCACCCCACAAAGAGCACCTCACCAACATTCGAGGTCTGCGCTCAAATCGCTCTGCAGTCCACTACCACCTGGAGGTTGAGAAACCAGCGCTGTTTTTTCTTATGGAGACGCAGATAGCGAGTCCTTCAGACGTCTCGTCGTACTTATCTTACCCAGGGTTTACCCTGGAGCACAATTATAAAACACGCGCGGGTGTGTCTGTACGCCCGTGATGACACTTGCTATCGGCGTCTCCGTAACCTTGATGACTCCAGATTCTCTACGCTTTGGGCTCTGGTGGACAAAGGTCATACCCCTATTTGTCTACTGAGTTTTCCTATAGTGGCCTCCTTCACCAACCTTACGTTATGGAAAGCGGCACACTATACCAGGCAACCCCTTACAAGGTGTCTGGGACCATCTTCGGTAGGTCACGCCTCCGAGAGCACTCGCCCCTGGTACTCAAGAGAAAATGTGAGTTGCACCGTGATTACTCACTACCATTTGTCCAGAATGGTACCGGAGCAATAAAGCCGCTCACCACACGCACCCCAGCATGCCAGCACTAGTGCAAGCACCAGCACCAGCGCAGTTGGTGCTAGCGGATTCAATCCCCGTTAAGGACGCCAGAGAAGCTGGCTCCCATTTCTCCAGAATGGTCCCGGAGCTGTAAGCACGCTCACCTCTCGAATACAAATCATCGCATCTACCCAATGCCTACAGCTGGGTTGCCGGAAAACTAATCCAACGGGTAGTCCTCTGCTTTCTATCCAGGAAAGTGCCGGAGATGAAGGTCAGGATAAAATTATCTACGCCTGTGTCTACCATTCGCACAGCGGATATCAGGAGACAACCAGGCTCACAGAGTACCTCAGTGAGGCGGCTGATACTGCACAGCAGCGGTACCCTTCCGCCCAATTAATGTAACTGGGGGACTTCAATGCCCACCACCAGGAGTGGCTCTTCCCATACCAGTACACTGACCATGCTGGACGGGAGATGCGTAAGCTTTCGCTTGCGCTAAACCTTACCCAGCTGGTCCATGGGGAAACGTGGGTGCCAGATGTTGATTCGCACACCGCCAATTGCTTGGACCTTCTGCTGACAACAGATCCTGACCGATACTCTGTGTCGATAGCTTCACCTTTCGGTAGTTCCAACCATTGTCTGGTGAAGTCTGTGTCCGTCTACTCTTTACCCGATCCCAGCCCAAGAGGCACCCGGCGGGTTTGGCGGGGTACAGGTCAGCAGATTGGGATGGCATGCGATCTTTCTTCGCTAGCTATCCTTGGCAGCCTACTTGCTTTTCTTCGGCTGAATCTTTGTCGTGCGTGGACGCCGTGACGGGTGTGTTGCGTCAGGGAATGGAGTACTACATTCCGTACTCTGACGTTACGATGTCCAGCGTTGACCGGCCATGGTTTGGCGCCGTATGTCATCGCGCCGACTCACTTAAACATAGTTATAAACGACCGACCATTTGTGCCTATTGGCCTTGTTTGTTCTGTCTCCTGCTTGATATGGAAGGAAGTGAAAATTTGTTTATTTTTTTCCTACTCCCCCTTTATTCTTTTCTGATTAATTTCGTTGCGGGATCCAAGACAGTTAAATTCATTCTCCGGGACTTTGTCGAGCTTCATTGCGTCGGCGCTTTTCTGGTGGTCGCCACTGTTGATTCTGGCTTTCAGGAGTTGCAGTGGTTTGGTTTGGTTTGGTATAGTGCGGTGGGATTGTCACTTAAACATGAGGTGTACCTGGTATGGGTCGACGCTCGATCGCGCAAAGCGAGTGACGTGGGTCTGAAGCGAGCGTGAGCGTCAGCGTGTACTTTAACACTAAGCTCCTGACATACCTAGAAACTAATGATATCCTTAGCGACCGCCAATACGGCTTCCGCGGAAATTGATCCACTGGGGATCTTCTAGCGTATGCCATTCACATAAGGAGTGAGGCCATCGAGAGGTACGGGGAAGCGCTTGCCGTCTCCCTCGACATCTCGAAGGCTTTCGATAGGGTCTGCCACGAAAGCCTTATCGGTAAGCTTCCTTCATTCGGTCTGCCCGGTGGTCTGTGTGATTGGATTGCAGACTTCCTGAGAGATCGGTCCATTCGAGTGGTTATCGATGGCTGCTCGTCGGACCAATTGGATATTAATGCCGGGGTCCCTCAGGCGTCGGTACTTTCAGCAATATTATTCTTGTTGCACATTAACGATCTGCTAAAACCCGGCTCTTTTGGGTATGCAGACGACAGCACTGTTGCTGAGAGATACTTGTCCAACGCACGGGCTACCGGGCCGCAGATCCGGTCTCTCCGTGAGGCCATGGTGGAGGGTTTGAACCTGTCCTTGCAGGCTGTTTCAGAATGGGGCGATGCCAATTTGGTCAAGTTTAATGCTGCCAAAACCCAGGCGTGTCTTTTTCTCGCTAATAAGAGCCAATTTCACCCGGCTCCAACTTTCCGTGATGTAACCGTGCCAATAACGGACCATCTTGAGCTTCTTGGCGTTACGTTGACATCAACTCTCAATTTTGGGCAATACATTGAGGTTAAGGCACAGCTGGCTGCCAAAAAGTTGGGGATCCTTGCGAACGTGAGAAGGTACTTCACACCGGAACAGCTACTCAACTTGTATCAAGCGCAAGTTCGATCGTGCATGGAGTACTGTTCTCATCTCCGGGACGGATCTGCCAAATACCAGCTTGCTGCACTAGAGTCGATTGAAAACCGGGCCAAGAAACTCATCGGTAATGAGGCACTGGTCAAGTCAAAGCTCCAGAGCCTTGAACATCGTCGCCGAGTTGCCAGCTTGTCGGTTACATTTCGGGGAGTGTGCGATGGAATTTCATGATTTAACTTCGCCCAGCCCGTTCCATCACTGGACTACCAGACGTACGGCGACGCGTCATCGGTACATGGTGGACATCCCACTCATACGCACAAAACTTATTGGGGACATTTTTATTATGTGTACAGCTAAGGAGTGGAATTCCCTGCCGGAGTCTGTGTTTGCCGATAGCTACAATCTAGGGGTCTTTAAGTCAATAGTGAATGGGTTTTAACTAGGCAAGCGTGCTTCACCGTCGACCACATCATCGCTTACCATCAGGTGAAATAGTGGTTAAGCCTATGGAAAAAAAAAAAAAAAAAAACATTCTTTACATCCGAATCCAATACTACCTGGATTGGCAGATCCCAAAAGAGCAGGCTGGCTTCGTAAAAGAAAAGAGCACGGGAGCAGATTCTCAATCTACGGCAACTCATTCAGAAGACTTACGAGTTTGATGCACCAGTCATGATGTCCTTCATTGATTACAGCTACGCCTTTCACTTCGTGGACTAGAATCGTTTGTGGCAGTGCCTTAGTGCCTTATTGCTATTACTAACACTATTTTCAAACAGCCAAGGCATGATGAGGATGGGCAACACATCCTTGAAGCCATTCCCATTTGGCAAGGGAGTGCACCAGGGCTGTATTTTGTCACCCATCCTTTTATGGGGAGCACATAATCCGTAGAAACTGCGATGACCGGAACGGCAGGGGTGTTAACATCAACGGCAATAAAATCACCAATCTGTGCTACGCTGACGACACCATATTGTTTGCAGCGGACGAAACCGAGATGAGCTCTCTTTTCAACAGGATGGAAAGATACAGTGGTGCGATGGATGGGGGGGTTGGACTTTCCATAAACCGGCCCAAAACGAAGATTATGGTGGTGGACCGCACGTCCAAACTAGGGCTCATTGATGCACTCAACGTCGATACAGTTTATCACTTTATTTACCTGGGCTCTAGTGTAAGTAATAATGGATCGTGTGAAGATGAGATTCGCAGGCGCATTGGAATGGCATAGAGTGTTATGTCCCAATTCTAGAGAGTATGAAAAGACCGCAACATTACATACAAGACAAAACTGTCACTTGTCAGCTCCCTATTGTGTTCTCCATATTCTTGTACGGAGCAAAGACGTGGACTCTAAAAAGCCGCTGATCGCAAACACATCGAGGCTTTTGAAATGTGGGGTTACAGGAAGATGCTGAGGATCTCGAGGACGGCACACAGGACTAATATCTTAATATTGCAGGACCTCACAATTTAAAAAGGCCTAGATAGTTGAATGTGTGCCTCCGCAAGATATCTATGGTCATATTGCCCGTAAACCTGGTGACAACTTACTAAAGGTAATTCTCACCGGCAAAGTCGGGGGTAAACGGCCGAGAGGCAGAAGTCCTATACGCTGGTCAGACCAAATACGAACCTCGCTGAACATCAAAGCTTCAGAAGCCGTGCAAGTTGCTCAGAATAGGAGCAGATGGAGAAACGTCATCAAAGAGAAAGTTTTGAAACCAAGATGTGGTCACGACCCCCAGCATTGGGGAATCGACGCGTGGAGTAATTGTTTTAATATTAGGTACATTTGTTTTGTTAGTTTGATACTGTTTTGGTTTATTATTGTTAATGAGTGAAGAAGTGAGAATGGATCCACCAACAATCCGTAAAAAGCGACGACAGAGAATTGTTGAACCTCAAGCAGGTTGATAAAATTTTGTTACTAACTAGCTGTAGAATCATATTAGTATCCTAGTTTAAGGACGCTATTACATTTTTATACAAATAACAGTGCTTTTCAGGTACAATTTTAATGTATATGCAATCACAAATGTGAAGATATTATGGTCTTAATTTATGGATAATATATTCAGCTCCAGATTGGCATCAGAAAAATTGCATGATATCATACAAAATTTTCGCACAAATACGTTTTGCCCATCACAATAATCGAAAAATATTAAAAAAGTAGGGTCCGAATAGGTCCCAGTTTAGGTTATTTTACAGCATATTTTATCTTCAAAGTTATGATAAATTGCGGTATATATAGTCCTTTACAGGTTCAGCTAATTATTTTTTACCCAAATCAATATAATTTTTAATTATTAGCTAAAATAAAAACACTTGCCGACTTCTTCATACATTTTGCACTCGAAGCTCATTTTAGCTCATCATTCCGCGCTCAGAAGCGCTCGTGGGAGGACGAGCGTATCGCTTTTTTGCAAAAAATAAATACGATAAAAGTAATAGAAAATATTGTAGTGTGCATGCGTGAGTCGTTTGTCGTGATCGAAAGGAATTGATATTTTATCGGACCGAAATAAAAGTATGTTAGAGTTTTCTATTATTAGGAGGTGATTTAGAAATTATGTTGGGTAAGATCGGGATTTGGATAGGTTAAGCAGTTGTTGACAAGGTTAAGAAAAGGATGGGTGGGTTTAAGCAGCTCTTAGTAAGGTTAGGATTTGGATGGGTAAGGTTAAGCTGTCGGCGGTGAAGGTTAGAAGTGGATGGTGATGTATGACGAATACGGGGTCAAAATAAAATACAAGATGGCGCCGACGAGGCCGCTTTTCCACATGGGTGTCATTGTCATGGTTTTTGGGGTCACTTATATAGAATATGGGGTCAAAATCAAAATACAAGCAGGCGCCGACAAAAATCAAACATATTTTCGTCATTTTGATGATTTTTTGTGTTTTCAGTAATGAATATGGAGTCATAACCAAAACCCAAGTTGTCACCGATAAAAAAATTACAACTTTTCGTCATGGATGTCATTTTCATGGATATTGGGGTCGCTTATATCGAATACGGGGTCAAAACCAAAATACAAGATGGCGCCGACGAAAATTTGACATCTTTTCGTCATGGGTGACATTTTCATGGATTTTGGGGTCGCTTATATCGAAAACGGGGTCAAAACCAAAATATAAGATGGCGCCGACAA
Organism: Orthosia cruda; assembly: GCA_964057195.1. Lineage (NCBI taxonomy): Eukaryota > Metazoa > Arthropoda > Insecta > Lepidoptera > Noctuidae > Orthosia > Orthosia cruda. The sequence goes on along the minus strand of OZ059842.1, from coordinate 18,642,680 downwards.
CAATTTTACATCTTTTCGTGATGGGTGTCATTTTCATGATTTTTAGGGTTTCTAGTAATGAATATGGGCTTTGGTTATTACCAAAACCCAAGATGGCCGTTGATAAAAAAATTACAAGTTTTCGTCATGGATGTAATTTTCATGGATTTTGGGGTCGCTTATATCGAATACGGAGTCAAAATCTAAATACAAGATGGCGCCGACGAAAATTTTACATCTTTTCGTCATGAGTGTCATTTTCATGGATGTTGGGTAATATGTCATTAACTGCTGCTCATTATTTAATGCACCAAAAATTTTTGATAGTAATATTTTATATGTTCCATGTAATGCAAAATGTTGAAGTAATTTTTTATTCCTTGTGACCGGAAATTATTTCGTTTTAGGTATTTATTTCACGTAGCGTTTTTTTAAAAATACCTACTTACTACAATAAAGTGAAAACTAATTTTCTTTTCGGCAGTCGGTGTCGGTACCTATTGTTTTTCGTTTTTCGACACAGGAAAGTTATTATTTTTCATGTTTTTGTTGGTACCCCATATTGGGTATACTAAATACATCTGTTTACCCTCTTAAACCGTACGAGCGTGATGTTATATTAGGGTATGGTGAAAACAAAACATAAACAAACGATCACAGTAATCGCAGGTCATTTGATGTTTGTTATTGAAGAGTTCCATTGTCTATCTCCGAAGATCTTTATCAGATCCTAATAAATTATACAATAAAACCTTCCCTGAAAACACATACATTTATCGAAGAAAACCCGATCAGTATCGGATCAGTAGTTTTTAAGAAAATTCCGGATACATACGGGTCGAATAGATAGAGTACCTCCTTTTTTTGAAGTCGGTTAAAAATAATAAGCTACTTTTTACGACGACGGTTTGTAACAGTTACCAAATGCATATTCAAAGTGCCAACTAACCTTCCTGAATCAACTTCGATAAAATTAAAAAAAATATCAAGGACCAATATTATTTGAGTGTTGTATAAAATCGAGCGCTCAGTAGTTTCAATGAGTGCGTGCGCGTAATGTTGCTGTGTGCGACTAGATACCTAAAGGAGAATGCCCATTTTGTATGGAGAAATGTACTGACCGAAACATTTTAGTGTCCTGATAAAAACACCTTTATTTGATTATGTTACCTTAATTAATTACACGTACCAACTTCAGTCAATTTTAATTGCGGGAGTTAAGAGATATTGAACGAAATATATTACTTTTAGGTTACAGTAGATTCACAGCAATATGGACTCTATGTCAACATGTTTAAGATTTGTATTCGTTAGACATTTATTCAAGTGCTGTTTAGATATATAATGTTATTCTTACTTACCGGTGTAGATCCAAGCCCGTAATATGGTCCAATATATTATCAAGAATCTTCGACAAAATGTTATGTCTGCGCATATATGGCGCCAACATCAAAGAACAATTGAGACACCAACTTCGAACAGTAGCTATGTCGGAAATCACAAATATAAAGTCCTGTCTTATTAAGCACTATTTGCACAAACTCACGGCGGTGTTGTAGTGATAAGTATTTAGTAACGGCGGAACGTAAAATTCAAATTGACGCAACAAAACAAATGAAAAAACGACTACTGTCACTGTCAAATGAAATGACTGACAATTATAGGCATGTTACCAAATCGGTAATATAATCGATTTCTAAAAATATGATTCATTTTTTATCTTGGTTTGCATTAAACTAGTAAACCACACCAATTTAAAAATAAGTTTGTTCTTTACATTAAAGAGGTGAATCGGGATGTATTGATTCAGTGTTTTAGGTAGATTATAAAAAAAAACGATTCTTCGATCTTCTTCTTTAATTGATGTCAGATCATGTCAACATGCCTCAACCCTAACATAAATGGCGGAATATGTTTGAGCTGTGAAACGGAAATAAAAACATACTTATTAATTCAAGAAAATGAACCCCATTAGGAATCTTTTTGAAAAGAAGTTAAAATACTTAAAATATTTTGTTTTATTTATTGTCCAGAAATGATTGTGACACAATAAACTTTTTTTAAGTACTATCCATGGGCATTCTCCTTTGAGTTCTTCGAAAATGTAACAGCGTCCTTAATCATTTATTTAAAGACTGTTAAAGTAAACTTGTAAGAAATTTTGGAACACAGTTGACATTATCATTATCGTTGACATTATTATTACATACGTAACTCTATTAGCGACACTGCCTTTATATTATTTTTCGTATCGTTTTGAAATATTGGAATACATTGGTAGACAGGTGTTAACAACTTTTTTTTAATTATCTGGCGGTGACTTTAGTCTTTTACGAATTATTTTCTTCAATTCTGACGGTATGCAGCCAAAAACTAAATGGAGTGACTGCCTAATTAATCTTTGCAAGTCACACGATACAATACTCCGTGGTATTCGTGGTAAATCTAGGGATGGAGAAGAAATGTCTCCCTCTAGGTGGACCGATGACCTGGTGTGATTAAGACTGCTGGAATCCACTGTATGCAAGACGCATAAAACCGAACAATGTGGCGAAACTTGGGTAAAGACTATGTCCAGCTGTGGACGTCTGTCTGCCAGCTAGAATGATGATTATTCGTGGTTACCATCCGGAGATCGCAGTTAAAATATAAATGCCTTAAGAGCTGAAATATTTTGAATGCAATAGGTATTTAATAGGAGTTTAACTATCCGTCTCGATTTAACCCTCAGAGTACCCGAAGCGCGGATCCACGCGAGACACAATGGCGTTTAATTTTTTTTTCTGAACTTTGCTTCACACTAGGAATTTCTTCATATATCGTGGGTGTGTTTATAAAACTTTACAAATATTTGTTCCGTGTGGAAATCGTACCCGAGACACATAACGCAGCAGCCGATTACACTGCCTCTGCGTCAACTATGTCGTCAAATTGTTTTGGTTATTACGGCATTCAATCGGTTAAAGCACTTACAAACTAAAATAAAATTAAAAGAAAATTCTTTGCATTATCATCTTCTTGTAAACCGAAGAGATATTTTGCATCATTACTTGTGCAATATAACAAGGAAACGTCTGAATTCTGCCTCATTTAGCTAATAATATGTTGTGAGCTTACTGTTTCGTCGTTTGATGTTACATGGGTTATTTCTGTGTGCTCGTTGTGTAGTACATTTACGCAACCAATAACAAATATTTTTTAGGAAATTATACTTTTGAACATCGAATGAAGCCAGGATCTTTTTTATCCTGATGAAAATGAGGTTACTAATTATTTTGCAATATTTAAGGCCCTTACTCCGCTTTAGTGCCGTAAAATGGTTACTTTTCTAAAGCGCCTTAGTAAAGGCTAGGTTAAAAGGTTGAAAAAAAATTATTATTGTTTCATGTGCTGTGCTGTGTTATTAGTATTTGTGAAACAAGGCTTTTTCGTATGACTTATTCTTATGCTTTAAAAAAATAATTACCAACACGACATTTTTCGCTTCTTTTGCATACTCCTCCAAAACGACTTGGATGTTCAAAAATATTTTTACACAGAAATTTTATGTTCAGTATTCTAAACATAGGTACACATTTTTTTAACCTTCATAGGATATGTAAATCAAAATAATATTCTGCAAACAAAACTGTCCAAAATGAGGTCCAATATTATTTATATTATATTATTATTGTATATTCTGGCACCGAGCCGGAGCACGGCCAGTACCGTGTTAACATTGGGGAATATATACGCCTTAATAAAGGTAACTGAACAAAACGTTATGTTATAGTTCTCGCCAAACTTCATGGCCACCCTGAAGTTGGCTACAATGGCTGCGCAGTAGGAAATCTCATACAAAAACAGCACCGTTTTGTGCCTCGCGCATCCGGTAAACCAACTTCAGGGCGGCCAAGAAGTTTGGCAAGGGCTATACTTACCCGCAATTCCCACGGTAGCTGATCGCCGCATTTGTTCAGGGTCTTCAACTATTGATTCTGCCATCGAATCACCACTTTCAGAAGCTGAAAACAACGCATTTTGATGGTCCTACATATTTAAATGTAAATCCTAGCAACGGAACTCTTATGTAATAGTTGTTTAGTCCTTTTTCAAACAGTTCGTAGACAAATAAATTTATTAATATCTAGCTGTCACATTCGGCGCCGCCCGCCGACGTTTTATTAGAACTTATCCCCAGCCCCAATATCTTTATAAATTATATCCTATGTGGTATTCTGATGTATAAGAAATATTTCTGTAAAGTTTCATAAAACTCCGTTCTGTAGATTTTGCGTGAGAGATTAACCAACATTCATCCATCCATCCTCACAAACTTTGACGTTTATAATAGTAATAATATGATTTTGACATTAAAGAGGTTATTCAAGGCCGCTTAAATTCGCATTTTTATATATTATCATCATCATCATCAGCCTTTTAATGTTCCCACTGCTGGAACCAAAGTACCAAACAGGCCTACTTTCACATAAGTAGCTCTATTCGCATATTTTGGTGGTAAGAAGTTTATTTATTAATGTACCAGGTTAATTTTCAATGATCATTCTCCGAAGGCTTTGGCAGAGTTGTATCTTTAGTTCAGCCACATTATAGTAGCCACAGCGCATCTTTGTGTCCCTGAAGTTGGCTGCAATACTCTGAGCAGTTGACATTTTTGTGTCAACGTTGAAGTAGAAGATAGCATTGTATAAATGCCTCTTTCACTCTCTTACGTTTGCCGCATTGTCCTATCTCGCTTACTGTATGCAGTATACTCGATTACAAACTGTTTCTTGCGCAATGGTTTGCGCAGCCAACTTCAGAGACACAAAGATCCGCTGTGACTACTGTACGCCAGTTATGTTAAAGTTCAATAAGGGCAGCAAAATAGGGATTCAAATATCAGTTTTTCGATTCCATCAACTACTTGTACCAGTTATATCTCTAAATAGTATACTGTTATGCTCTTCAATCTGTATTATTTATTTTCTCTGTTAAGTGTTTTGTGTGTACAAAAATAAATAAATAAACACACACAATAAACACAGTCGCTGTCTAAGTCTGTCGACGTCATTTTTTTTTGTGTTCCGCTACCTTATTATATACGGAACGAACGGATTTTGATTCACTTATAGAAAGAGTGTTAAAACGAAGGTTTTTGAATAAAATTTGTGCCGTGTAAAACCTTGGCGGGTCACTAGTTAGCATACAAAGCAAGGAAATGGACATACGCTGTATGCATCGTTTTTAAACGATGCTTAGTACCTACGTATGTGTGGTGGCCCAGTGGCAATGACCTCGCCTGTCGTGCTTAAGGGGCTGAGGTTGAACAGTTGACAATCGATATCTGAGGTTCTAAGCCACGCCCACTGTCATCGATAGTTAGGGGCAAACTTAAATTGGAGCGAAAAGTATTTGAAAATTAAATACACAAGGCCGACCACAGAGGGCACATCATAAACGGACTCTTCCGATGGTTTTTACAAAAATATAACCGCGCAAGTTCTTATTTCAAACTGGCGGCTAGCATCTGACATCAGATTGTTCACTGTTATTTTGCCTATGAATGCAACCTTATTGCTACGAAAATAAAGGTCACTAAAATATGTAATCTGGCTAGTGTCATACGAGTCTTTGCCGTGCAAATTGAAAAAATATTATAATTATGTCTGCTTCTATGCGACTGCCACATATAAGAACACAGTACGTGACATTTTTTTATAATGGTTTTATAGCCAGATAATTTTATTTATATTATTTTAATGAGTTCTACTATACTTAAATGGACTGTGTAATGTTTAATGTGTAATGGAAACTTTAATTTTGAACTGAGATTTCGTGCTTACATTAATCAATTTAATCATTATTTACAATAGGAAAGTACCATCAAATTGTAAAATACCTTAAATTTACAAATATCCAGAACTTACTAGGTTCGGCATTGTCTTTTTTAGGTATATTTATAATATCCAATAGAATTTAGGACACTATTAATATCATTTGTACAATTCATAGGTTCATATTCCTTGTTTAGTATTCTCTTAAAATATTAAGATGTCATTTAGTTACTAGTACAACTTGTCTTTCCATAGCCTACTTTAAATCATAATATATTTTTGCGCTATCCTGGAATATAATAGTTTCAAAGCACCTACTGGGTTTTGATACACACCAGCCCTCTCGGGTGAGGAAGTCACGTGGTGCCGTTTTTGAGATAACATTAGTTCTATTTTTAAAGAGGTTTAATTACTTTTTAGTCATACACGACATACGTCCTCCTAGCAACGCCATAAAGCGATAACTGTCGAATTCCACTGGATGGAAAGTGAAGCACAATGGAATTTGTAAGGTTTTTTTTATTAAATATAATAATATGAATTACTTAAAAATAATGAATGAAACTTCTAAATCGTATATTTTGCATCCTGTTATGACACGTTATTGTTGTTAATTGTACAAACGTACGCTGGTCAGTATTACCGGAAACATTTTTTGAAGATCACGGTAAGAGGTTACTTTGCCATTCAATTGTATCGAGGTTTTTGTGCGTAAACGTGTTTCGACCACAACAAAGTTTTCGGAAATATGATCAAGATTAACATATATTTTTTCTGCTGCCACATCTTCAATAGATTTGGCAAAAAAATGTTTATAAGAATGCCTATTTTGGTAATTCAGCCCCTTAAGGTCGTGGGTTCAAAGCCGGGCAAGTACCAATGTGACTTTTTCAAATTCATATGTACTTTCTAAGTTTATTTCGGATATCACAGGCAACGGTGAAGGAAAACATCTTGAGGAAACCTGGACTTACTAACTGGTTAATATGAGTCTGAAATAGCCAAGTCAGGCCTGTGGGGTAACCAAAGGCGGCCTAATTAACTCTGACACCAGAGGTGGCCACATCCTTACACGACAAAGAGGAACTAACAGTACACTCATTCTAATCGACTCAAGTTACTGCAGGGTTACTTGGCCATAAAGCTTATAACTCGACTGACCCACCCATTTGTACTAACTACATTAGTCCATATTCCTTAATTGAGTTTCCAAGGTGAGATGATGGACATCTGGCCTTTACGTCTCTCTTTAAAACAGATAATCTGCCTGAAGTTTAGGGCGCCATTGTTGTTATTAAGTTATGTTTAGAGTGGCATTATACCACTAGAGACTTACTACTTGGCTTAGAAACAGACATAATATGGGCGCTGTAAAAAAATATATGGCAGTTAAGTCAGACGAAAAACGGTAGTTACGTCGGCACGGTTTCTGTGTATGGGATGAGGCAACTGCATGCAGTATTATTATCTATGCTTGTGCCATCAGGAAGCTCCTTTACGGGTATTTAGTTTTGCGATACACTTACATGTGCTGTCAAGCGGTGCCCGTTCACGATACCGACGACGGCGGTATATAAAGTCTTGGTCCAATTTTATGACATCTGAAGGCGATAAAAGTTGATTATTAAATACATATTAACGCATGCATTAATATTGATCATTGTGTAAAGGAGTATGCTGCTACTTGCTTGAAATACAGCCAATTCAATCCATCTACCTAGTTGTTTTGCCAAGTTTGTTGCGTTCGGGTTCCAGTCTAACCAGATTCAGCTGGATACCAGTGTTTAACATAGAGCGATGCTGCCTATCTGACCTCCACAACTCAGTAACTGGGTAACACGATACCCTTTGGCAAGACTGGAGTCAGATCTCAAGCTTCTGACTACCCGTAAAACTATCAAAGATCTTCAAATGACAGCCGGGACCAAATGTTTAACGTGCTTTCCAAAGCACGGAGGAAACTCGAAAATATGGTCTCCCAACCACGGACCGACCTCGGCAAGCGTTGCTTAACTTTGATACTCGACCCATGCGCACATCAAAGTTACATGTATATTATTTAGTCACATGTTCCTCTTCTTTCACAAAACTCAATATTTTTTTTTAGTTTGGATAATGATATAGTTTCTTACCATCATACAGCTTGACCAGACTTTGCTGGTACATCTTAGCGGTACCACCAATGAGGTTGGATGAGGCTCTTAGCGAAACTCTAATGATAGATTCACTTGTCACAAAAGCATTCAGTTCATTGCTGAAAAAAAAAATGGCAAACCTACTTATTATCTTTAGTTGGGTAAACTACGGCTTTTGTGAAAGATAAACCATGTTTGTAAAGTAAAACGGGTAAAAAGTATATATTAGCATGCTTTATCATAATAATCAAAGTAATAATTATCTTGATTTTATCTCCCAATTTAACAACGTAACTGTACAAGAACACAAACTATTTTTTGCAAAAGTACCTACCAGATTTTTGGCAAATTATTTTGTTCCACCTTTTCTATTTCTATGTTGTGAGCCAGCTTCCACACATCCCTTAACATTGCACCATGCGTTAGTATCTTATCACAAAACATAACTAAGATAGTAAAAAAACAAATTAACTAATGTGTAAATACACTTCGGCTTCTATTTGCCGCGCTATCTATATTAGTCTATAATAATTGCCGCGCACAATGCAAGTTACCCACTTTTTCTGGGAGTGTTATTGTTGATGAAGGCATTAGGTATACAGCCTAGTATTTTTCTATCATTTTAAAATTTTCGGTAACTGTTATTTTTATTAAAGGTTCGATGGTGTTCGATTATGAATACGAATTTTATGATTGTCAGAAAAATTATTTTTAATTTAATATTAATTTAGGAGATTGAAAAATTATATCTCTGCATGCAACTTTTTTGAAAACGACAACATTAGGTACTGGCCATTATCGGTTGAATAATTTTGAAATGCCATCAGCGCTTTTTTTAAATTTTCTTAATATTTTAACAAATGACGTTTTCTGTATTTTTTTCAACGTAATTAGCCAGGATATGAAGCTGTAAATCGCCTTCTAAATAGATTTGAAATGCTGTTTGTTTTAATCGGGTTTGCAGATTAGGACAATTTATATTAATCTTTTAGATAAGAGGGAACCATGCCTATTTCTATTTTATTTTATGTGAAGCAAAAGCGTGAGAAACAATTTTCCTTGAAACATTGTCACCTTTTATATATCGTATCGTTTAGCTAATATAACCTTTAGAGACATGAATTTGTTTATATGTTTGTATAAGGTATGTCTACAAGTCTCGATTCTTAGGAAATTCTTTCATATATAAAAACTATCCCCGAGTGTCATTCGTTCTACTTTGGTCCCGCAAAAAATACACGGTTCCTATGAGAAAGTCTACGGGAGCGAAGTCAAGGCATGAGTCTTGTATAGTAGTCACAGCGGATCTTTGTGTCTCTGAAGTTGGCTTTGCCAACCATTGCGCATGAAATAGTTTGTCATCAAGTATACTACATACAATAAGCGAGATAGAAAGATGCAGACGTGAAAAGTGAGTGAAAGAGACAGTTATACAATGCTACCTTCACCTTCAACATTGACACAAAAAAAAACACTACAAAACGAAAAATAACATTCTTTTCCGAAGTCGGTGTCCTTTGTACCCATTATTTTCCGTTATTCGACACCAACCTCGGAATAGAAAGTTATTTTTCGCATTGTAGTGTTTTGTTTTGGAAGTCGGTTTGATTTTTTTGTAAGATTTTTTTTATTTTCCTCATTTTAGTTTTGGTTGGTACTGTAGAAAGGCGTAGTCAGAGGTGTATAAATTAAATACTTGTAACTTTTATAGCTTATATATTTAGTAATAATTTTACAATATGCCTGCCTTCTGGGCGGCTCCACTAGAATTGACAATCAAAACATATTCACTTATTTTCTATTCTAAATTCATTTACCTTTCAAGTAATACCAATTGCCAGTATTTTTATAGGCAAGTAGGTTGCCTTCTAGTTAAGCAGAGTCCTCACAGTACCTCCAATTAACATGAAAATCTTTTATAGCCAAACAACACCTCATGACGATTCCAATTAGCCCAAACACGACTAGGATACATTGTTTTATTTCGTTGTTCCAGTGGCCATTGTGGTCTCCTTCATAAGTTCCACTTCACCAAATGAAACTTTCTGAGGGCAAATGATTGCATTATTGATGAAAATATCAAAATCGCTATATGTATGCCCATAATATTTGAGGAGTGATCTAGATTTTCTGAAGTCGGTAAAAAAATAGAAAAATGTTGCTCCAAACCTCCATTTACTATCAAGTTATGTTACATTTATTATTATTACCCACCGCAAAATGTAAACTATCTTAAACCAATTCGAATAAAGATTTTATTTTAATTTAAAAAAATGGTAATTCTCTGAAAATAGAAAATACAGACAGATTAAGAAAATTCTAAAGAAAACTACATTTTAGCTGGGTGTCATAGGTTAGTTTCATTCTGGACAAATAAGATTTAAAAAACCCACGACACATTTTTATTTCATGCTACATAATTCATCTAGTAGTAGACACGCTTCGATCGAAAATCTATCGAACACATAATTATGACACGACATCTTGCGAAAACACCCCGATTCAAACAGTAAAACGCCCATAACTTTAGAATAGCTGAACCGATTTTCATCAAACATATCTTACACTCTTGATAAAGTAACCATTCAAAAAAAACACGAAATCAAAATTGGTTCATCCGTTTAGAAGCTATGATGCCACAGACAGATACACAAATAACACAAATAAACAAACACAGGTACACACGTCAAACTTATAACACCCCTCTTTTTCCGCCGGGGGTTAAAAACCAGGTTAAGTAAGTTAGTAGTTAATAGAATAAAGAAAAAAACTAATTTAATTTAAAGAGTATTTAATCATCACTTTGCTTTACATCGCTCTAACTTAATCAGAAGAAGATTTCACTTTGTTCTTAGGCAACGGGACCGACTATTTGGATAGGTACTCGGAGACACATGAGAGAGTTGTTGTTGCTGTCGTCAACCACACGGAACTCGATGGTCACTCGGGTACCCTGAAAAGAATAAAAAATACATCAAAAACAGTGGTTCTCAAACTTTTACATTCTTCTGAAGACTGCGTCCTTGAATTTGGGTAAACCTACAAGGAACCATTGAGATGTACCAAATATGTGTAATGATCATGGTGAAGGGCAATCATTGGGGCTACTGCGTATGAATTCGCCGCTAGAGGCGCTGGTGAGTCGTGAGGTTTCCGTATTTCAAATTTCGTAAATTTTTGGTTTTTAGCGCTAGTTTATTATATTATCCAAATGTGGCAGATTAAGGTAGGTACGGAATTCACCAACCAGTTCTTTTAATACAGTTTTATGTTTCGGAAAATGTAATTCTCCTTTTTGTCGAATAAAAGGGCCTGTACGAAACTAATTTAATATTTAATCTTACTTCTACGGCATTAGAAATGATTTTAATTCGAACGTTATTCCGTGCGCGTTATAACGACGTTTAACAGCTATATATATGTCAACGTTCCAGGTTTAAACTGACAATAATTAGTTCATCCTCATTACATTAACCTCATCTCATCTCTCATCCTCAGGTCAGTTTCCTATCTTACCGGATGCACTGTCTTACAGTATTTTAAATGGAGTTATTGCATCTCTGACCTCCACAATACAGTAACTGCAGGGTAACACGGTACCCCTTGGCAAGACTGGTTTTTGATTCTCGACTATCCGAAACGGCTGCCAAAGATATATAAAAGACAGATGGGGCCAATAGCTTCACGTCTTCTTTTGCTCGGCATCTCGGTATGTTAAGATGGTCACCCATCCAAGAACCAACCTCGGCAAGCGTTGCTTGACATCAAATATCAACCCTTTCGGCTGTTACTTTTGGCCACGAGCTCCTCGTATATTTTTTTTTTCTAGTTTCAAAATCTTATTTGATAATATCTAGATTACACCTTTTTTCCCCAAAAGCGGGTAGAGTCCCACGGTAAAACTATAATCTAAAATCTTTCATGACTGACAATAAAGGCGAAAAACCAATTTGGCATAATCCGCAACAAGAAAATGACCGCATTCAAAGAAGGTATTTGGCGACAGTTTATCAACATCGCTGAAGCAATGGTGAGCTACTATATTTTTGCGTTTCCGCTGCTTTATTTTTTCCTACTAGTAATCATGACTGTAAACTATTCACTATCTCTCCTAGCACTCTCTATATAGGTAAGATTTAGTTATTAGGCAAAATGTTTACAAGTCAGATACATCTGTCCTTTACACGCACTCAAAATGACCTTACTGTAAAAGTTATGGTCACTCCCCCAGATTTATGCGAATAAAATACAGAAAGATTTTTAATTAATACGCAACCCCTTTAGTTTTATAGCCAGCCTGTAATATCCAGGCTGTATTGCTGAGTAAACGTCTCCCCCATTCCACCAGTTCTATTTCTGCACTATTTCTTCCCAATTCCTAAGGAAGACATCCAAGGTGTCCCGCTATTTCTGACTTGGTCTGCCGCAACCATAGCATTTGCCCTGTATCGCCACAAAGACCATTCTAGCTTCTGCCAGTGGCATGGCTCGCGTGAATGTTGTCAATTATTTTAAAGGACCGTATTCCAGGTATAAAAAGAATCGTACGACCTTCTTCAATCTATCTAATGTACCAAAATTCATCAATAGTGGTTCAAAGGTTTAGTCATAAAACGTGACAAACGAACAACAAATACAGAGTTACTTTCGCTATTTTAGTATTTGTTCGGATTATCAACTCACCACAGGGAAGAATGCTTCAATAGGCATCCTAAGAGTGTACTTCAAGAGCTGTCCTCCTTGCACTGGGCATGAAGCATTGTTCAGGAAGTTGCAGGTCACAGAGTTCGCCTCCAAGTCGTATGGTATAGGGATGGAGATCAATCCAATGGCCAAGTATGCTGTGGCTAGGGTCCTCATACTCTGGACTGGGCCGGCTGCAAAGTAAATATGAATATATGTGAATGGTTCCTAATTTAAATTACAATTACTGTAACTTTAGAGATGTATGGACTTGTCTCAGAAGTCTACTCTGTTACAGAAATTTGCATGTTGATCACTGATTGCAAGGTGTATATAACCTGAATAATGATCTTAAAGACGAAGAATCAGACAGAGAAAGAGATTCTCATGCACATTTATGTAAATGTCGTAAGCCATTTGGTGGGGTTGAAATGGCACAACTAGTATTAGGAAGATACTTTCACTCAGATATGAATATTTACAGAGATATAGCTAACGCAACATTATTTTTTTCTTTTTTCTAAATATCAGCCACAGATTACCACCATACTTTACTTTGCAGGATCTTTTTAGTCTTAATTATCTAACGTAAATTGATATGGATATTTCAGCTTTATGGAGACAATCTTGGCTGTATAAGAGTTGTCGAGAATCGAAATAAATGGCTTGCGATTGTAGAGGCCTATGTCCAGTGTCAAGATGCTCCAAACAATGTGTCATTTTTCAGTGAAGGTGATGGTCGAAATGCCAAAATGGATTATGTGACATTTCGATAGCGTTGGAGAAGCAGCATACATTTTAGACATTTTTCTAGCCGCTATGGTTTAGAGTTTGAGAATCGAAATATAAGTGTGTGCTTGCGACTGGACCAGTGTCCAGCATTGGTCTTTTAAAGGCTGATGATGATGTATATTTCATAGTCAATGATACTAACGTGTAACGAAGTCAACGTTGATGACAGCATCCTGCAGCTGCGGCAGCGCGCACGGCGGGGAGGAGCATCCCTGGATGTACGTGTTGACGGGCAGGGCTCCGGGGTTGTTCGTACCTGTCATACACAGCAAGGGGATATTAGCAATAAACTTCGCTCAATTTTAATTACTTAACTCATAGGATATCTTTCAATTATGTATTGAACAGCTGACTTTCTTCTTTTTACCGAGTTTATCTCTTCGTAAAAGTGGATATTCATGAGTAATTTCACCCATCCGAAAGTATTAAGTCACATTGTACTTATGTGATATACCTACAGTAGGTAATTAAAAAAACCCTTTACTAAGAGTTGCTTTAAAAAAACACGTATGTTAGAAAAAAATGCTAAATCTATGCATGGGTGAGTAAGCTAATGATTTTCATTAGCATTTTTAATTGCTAAAGGGGTATTTAGTATTAAAGTGATTTTGAAAACATGTCATAGAAAGGAATAACATTGGTAAGCTTTCCAGAGCTTTTTGCAAAAAAATAAAATATCCATTACAAAAAAAATACAATGCGTATGTAGCAGCATCGCATATCTCCATACATTAAACATTGAAAATAAAAATACATACACCGAATAACTTCAGTCCTTTGTCCCTGAACAAGGGCGAAGACAGCGCAGGACAAGACCACAAACTTGAACATTTTGCTTTAACAGAAGTAACTGACAACTGAATGCAAAACTATCACAGTTAAGTTATTTATACAATAATTATTATCTGCTAATCGCGATAGTACACACGTGTGTCTATACTATTAAGGATATTCATTGATAATTCTGTCACTGACCACAATATGGGCCGATTATTAAGATGTAATCAGATTTATTGATACAACTTTATCTTCACACACAATACTTTTTAATTTGATCATTGTTACTTTGTTACCTTTTTAATTGAGTACCTACTTTTAAGGGAGAATTAACGGACTATTGTCATGATGAAGGGCTATTTTCGTTTTGTTACTCTCATTTCCAAATAGAGACAAGGGTTTTAAAACATCTAGAAGCAATATTCATTTTTATAACACAAATTTATTTATAACATTGTCAAAAAACTAATTGAATGTTTCTTAGCTAACTATAACCCAGACACTGATTAGTGATCATGTTTGAATGACTGTCATTTCTTTCCCATCCCATTGCTAAAGCAAGCTATGACCAGCACACTGAACACCTGAAGACTTATCAGTGATGCATCAAAAACACCTGTGTTGATTACAAAGTCAAATCACACCTGCGATGTTGAGATTTGGTGATAAGAATCGTGTGTTTTAGTAAACAGCCAATGAGTTAGTTATCCGCTAGCTATGGTGTGGAAGAGTGTGTTGCTGATCGGAATATCCTACTAATATTATAAATGTGAAAGTTTGTGTGAGTAACATGAAAGGGTAACAAACATCCACTGTTTGTTACACTTGCACGTAAAAACTACTAAACGGATTTAAATGAAAATTACAGTAATTTAGCTTATGCACAAGAATAACGTACTATGGGCTATAATTTTCAAATATATTAAATACTAGCTTCTGCCCGCGGCTTCACCCGCGTATAAAGTGTTTTATCATCCCAAGGGAATACAAACTATCCTATGTCCTTCTCAGGGTCTCAAACTATCTCCATGTGAAATTTTATCTAAATCGGTTTGATTACCCTCTAAAAGGGGGTAATCTCTAGATCTACTGAATACTCACGAACTTTACCTCTTTATAATATCTACTGAATACTCACGGACTTTACGTCTTTATAATATTAGTATAGACTAATTGTACAAGGGTAATCAAAAGGAAATCTTTTAAAAACAATACAAGCTTGTTTCTAAATGGAACATTTAGAGTTAATTACGTGTCAAAGCCTACTTTAATGCCAAAGTTTGACAGTTTCAACTTCTATTTCTTGATTCAGAAATCGGGGTTAATCATAGTCACTTTTTTTTTTGGGAATTTTATATTTTACTTATTTCAAAAAGTTGTAACTAAAATGACCAGAAATACCAGAGTATGTCCAAAAATCAGACAGTGTTCTGAAATGTTGTTAACACTCGTAAACCAATTTAAAAAGTTTTATTCGCCTGACGAAGTGTTGCTAGCGCAAAATTAACATTTCCCACATGTAACTGTGTGTCAAAAATGGCTTATTTAACTTGTTCCAGAACTTTAGTATATTGTGGTTTTTATTTTTCCGTTTGTGGTGAGCGGAATGTACAAGAGTTGTAACATGTGTAGATTATATTTAAACCTTTTTTTAAGGTGCACATTAAGTTAAGCAGTGTAGTATTTAAGCCTCAGTCATGATCTCGTTGGATAACCGTTCTTCACACATTGAGACCTTGCCCGCAAGGTCACAACAACAAAGACGAGTAACCTAGGTCTAGACCTAGGGTGTTCGTCCTTGTTGCCGGGTAGTAACTGGGTTATGGTGGCCAGATAGGCTGTCACTTCATGAACACTAGTACCTATCCAGTTGCATTCGTTTAGACTGGAAGTCAACCCCAACATCAACGTAGAAGATGGACATAGGATGCGCATAACCTATCAGGCGCTATGTGTGGATAAGCATATGTGGGTAAGCATGTGTGGGTGGTTATTTACTCGGACGACGACTGCAGCGTCACTGCAACACAAATGCTTAATGAATTTACAAGCGCACGCACACATGGCGCCGAGCGCACAGTTGAGTTGAACTAACTATACCAGCTGTGACTGGTTGTTATAGTTCAGCCGTCGTCAGCCTATCAATACTTAGACGAGACTATTTATTTCTTCTAGCTATTAAGTAGCTCATGCCAGAAGAAATGATTAACGACATTCAACTAAATCAAGAAGAAAATCTAGGTAAATGACGCCTTATAAACATAAATAACGTCTATGTATAAAACTGCACAGATAAAACTGTCATAATATTTCTCACAAAGCTTTTTAAAAACGGTATCGCACCTCTAGAAGAAGCAGCGGAGGGTTAAGCCTAATCTTTATGATCTACTTGCGACACAAGTGGGTTGGCACTACTCTATTGCCATTTTTTGTGGTAAATATGATTTAGAATAACTACATGTTCAAATGATTTTTATGTACTTTTTGTGATAAACTTTTACTAACTTACACTAAAGGAAACGTGGCATCGTGAGGATTGAGCGTCAATGAACAGTGGTTTCGTCAATTGTTAATAGTTAGTGGCCTAACTTGGTTGTCAATTCTGCCTCTTCTTCAGAGGACTTTTAGAAAACAGATCGCAAGAACATCTACTGCTGAAGATGTACGGATTCCCTTAAATTTACACGTGTAGTATGATCACGGTGTCACCGCAGCAAGCGCCGCCGCTCAATCTCGCAAAGCGATAGAAGCCCCTTGAGCCTTCAAATATTAAGTTTAGTACCTACCTTTTGCTCCTTCCAAAACTGTAATTGAAGTCTTGGTACTTCAAACAAAACGTAAAAAAATAGTTCAACTGTTCCGTGATACCCCTGAATGACATAGGGCGTATAATCTGCGCTATCAATCATAATTTACACTTTCGATAGGGCCGAACGACGTACATTGATAACGGGGTGTCTATGTGACGTGAGCTGCTTGATAAAGGAATGTGACCCTTATCACTGGAGTACGGCTCTTCGGAAAGTAGTTTCAGAGGAGCCGGATTTTGGGTGTTCGTATTTTTTAAATAGAGCTAAATTTAAAGAATAATTGCTCGTTTTGATATTAAAAGTCCATTATAAAATGTCATTATAACCCGGGATTATAATATCACGGCCATTATTCCGGGATTTCAAAGGAGGTATTTTCCACTTTACGATGAACTTAAATGATCTCGAACTATGAATTGCAGAATACTTTTTGTAATTATGTAATGTAGGTAAGTACCTTGATTTTTCAAAGTACAACAAAATAAAAGAAACTCATAGTAGATGGGAACCTGGCAGCAAGTAAGCCTAACCAGGGCGATAAATTTGACGAATTGCCTTCATCTAAGTTTTTAAAGTCGTCAGATTTAGGGAAAGCAAACAATTTCTTCGTCAGATTTGCCCATTAGTCCGGTCGAATAGGCTAAAGAAGCAGAAAATTTACATGAACGTTA
>OZ059842.1:17157678-17404256 GCA_964057195.1 Orthosia cruda | reverse complement strand
TTTTTTCGGTCGTTCGACTTGAATAATACACATATTGTTTTATTTACATTAAGATTTAAATTATTTGTGCCAAACCAGTGTTCAAAAACGTTTAACATAGTATTAAGTTTAGCTTCGAGATCTTTTAAATGATCTGCAGACACTCTTGCATTGTAAAGATAACATTATGAAAGCATTTATGTATAGTTATATAGCTGTTATTGTATTTAATGCCTATAGACGGGTTTGTTCTAATTTAAAACAAAACATTTTTGAAAATCACTCATTTATTTAAATGAACCGAGTCGATCGAAACAATTTAAAACAATTGTTTGATACATATAATAGATTTGGGAAAGACTTGGTTGAATTTACAACACAAAAAACACAACAACAGAGAAATATCACATTGCGACATAATGTATAGCAAATTTTTTCAATATTTATTCGTGTTTTTTTAGGAACTTATGCATGCAAAATTACAAAAAAAATAACACAAATAGATAGATTATATCTTTATTTTGCCCTTTTACACCATTTCAGCAAGCGAAAATATTGTTTGTGCATATATTTAGAGCAAATCTAAGTTGTCTACCGTTTGGAAAGGTGTAGTAATTCGTATTTTGTACACATTTTGCAGTAGACTGACGCGGTTTATCCGACCTCGACATGTAAATAAAGATATTTAATATGTTAAATAACTGCGTAAACTTATTTTTCTGAATAAATTCGAATGTTGAAAGTTCATGTAAATTCCTGAATTTCATGACGTAATTTGCAAAATCCCGTCGACTTAGCTGGTATGTCATGTGTCTTGTCGAGCAGGGTGGTTAACAAACACATAAATTAACTCAAAGCGTAGGCACAGATTTTCACATTTACAATATTTAAAAGTAAGTAGGATAAAGACCGTCGTCCTTTTCATATTTAGATTTCCTTCTCCGAAGATTTACTATGAATAAAGGTTAAGAAACGCTACGCAACTAGGAACTACAGGGATGCCGTAGGTCCGGGGTAAAACTACGATACAGCCCCACGAAGCTACGGAACTACGAAATCGTTTTACTACAATGTTTTCCTCATCGTTTCATAATACTTAGTATTTTGAAAATGCATCTACTTCAACCTTTATTGAATGTATCTTTTAACGTTGTCGTCAAGTGATCAAAATCATGAATGTTTGTTTTTACAAAATACAAAAAAAAAACCATTTTCAACTTTTAGACGCCTTTGCTTTTTTGCCTGATGTTTTGTAGGTTCAGCCTACCATGTCATAATGTTTAAGAAGATCGGTTTTCCTAATACACATGCAATTACATATATTAGACTTATCATGATATTCATCATTCAAAGTCAACTAGGTCATTTATTCAACTAGGCCAAAAAAACGGCACTTTTGAACGTCGTACACAAATTATAATTTAAATTTACAAGGAATAAAAGTTGATTCTACCGTTTATTAATGGGCGTTAGCGTTTATTAATGTTGTGAGAGGGAATGGGCCGTAACCCACAACACGTACCCAGAAGCCTAATTGCGTTAGTAAATTCGGCAAAGCAAAGGGTTTGACCACATGAAAGATTGTGACAAACACTCTATAAATAATTATGTATTGTCAAAATATATTGGCCGCTTTTTTTTGTGACGGTACTCTTTTCGAAAGAGTCCAGTAATTTCTGGCAATACGCAGTGCGGGTTGGTGGATGTCAAATATCTTCGAATTTTTGGTTCTAGCCCCACATTTCACCACTGACGTTTAAGTTCCTTCTAATAATTAGGCGGCGAGTTTATTCCCACAGGCTGTTACTCAGAAATCTGTTGTAATAAGAATAATCCAATAATTATTTACTCGACACGTGAATCGAACCCGATTTGTACTCAAATTCCATGTCTACTCTACACGCAGCTCCTCATATGCCTCGAAGAACCTCTCCAACTAAACAATGATGACATATATAATTTTGCAAACACCGTAATTTAGTAATAAATTCTACGAGGATAGATACACTGTTGCTGCTATTGTTATTAACAACACTAATTCGATATTTTTTCACCATCTGTAAACTTATTCAGTACAAGTTTATGCGAATAAGTACCGTTTGGAAAATATGAAAAGCATACTTCATACAAAATTTACTTATGTAAGTGAATGTTAACTTAATCGCGATTTAATAAGTAGATAAAATAGACAATCATGGGGAATACCGACAGAATTGAAAACTTTGAAATAACTGTCGTCACACGTTTTGCCCCTATCACAATTTGCTCAACACAGCTAAAGAAGTTTTCAATACAGTTGTTAAACATGGTGTACTTTCAGAGGCTATAATTATGATTCGAAAATTAAATCTTTCGCATAGGCATCTTTCTATTACGCGGTCGTGACTTTTGTTTACGAGCTCGATCATTAGTTTTGCAGTTAAGTTTTAAATGTTTTAGCCAATTTAAAAAAGTTTAGTAGCAAGGAGTTTTCATACTTAAAATAAAATGGGATTGTATTCGAGGGCAAAATGAATGAGTCCGTACGTCTTAGCATAAAATTCTCAAAAGTTTATTAAATGGTTATTTAATATATTGAATTAACAGTTTTAATTTCATTATTTTCACATAAACATTTGTCAAAAATCGAATAGGCTGTATAGGCTGTTAACGTTGTAAAAAAAAAATTGTTATTCTAACTCTATCTCTAACTCTGTCTCTATCTCGATCTCTAACTCCAACTCCAACTCTATCTCTATCTCTAACTCTATCTCTGTCTCTATCTCTAACTCTATCTCTAACTCTATCTCTAACTCTATCTCTAACTCTATCTCTAACTCTATCTCTAACTCTATCTCTATCTCTAACTCTATCTCTAACTCTATCTCTAACTCTATCTCTAACTCTATCTCTAACTCTATCTCTAACTCTATCTCTAACTCTGTCTTTATCTCTAACTCTATCTCTTTCTCTAACTCTATCTATTTTGTATAACTCTATCTCCAACTCTATCTTTAACTCTATCTCTATCTCTATCTCTAACTCTGTCTCTATCTCTAACTCTATCTCTAACTCTATCTCGATCTCTAACTCTAACTGTATCTCTATCTCTAACTCTATCTCGATCTCAAACTCTAACTGTATCTCTATCTCTATCTCTATCTAAGTTTGTATCGAATATTTTATGCGCAAGGAGGTATAGCATTGAGATGGAGTTTGAATATTATATTCGTGTTCTAAATTCAAACACCAAAACAGTGATTAAAAGTGCTTTTTATTCACTGTTTTCAGTATAAAATAAAATATAAGCTTTTTAGAGGAGGAATGGTATATTTTTTTTTTGTGTGGTAAATTTTTTTTTTTTTTTTTTAATATGAGTTCAAGTAAAAGTGATGAAATGGAATTAACTCCACCCGAAATTTTATCTGAGGCCAACACTGCGCAAGATGAAATTTTGCCTCCAAAATCTCTAGAAAGATATATGGCGACTTACGTTAATTTTATTTTATGGAAAAATAAAATTTAATTCTTTGACTTGTTTTTACTATTTCCCACAACTGTATTGAAAAACGTCGTGTGATACACGGGTGTGTAGGTTATTGCAAACGAGCTGTCATTAACAAGCCCGAGCCGAAGGCGAGGGTTTTTAATGACACGAGTTTCCACCCTTGTATCACAATGTACTATTTCAATACAGTTGTTAAACATGGCGTACTTTCAGAGGCTATAATTATGATTCGAAAATTAAATCTTTCGCATAGGCATATTTCTATTACGCGGTCGTGACTTTTGTTTACGAGCTCGATCATTAGTTTTGCAGTTAAGTTTTAAATGTTTTAATCAATTTAAAAAAGTTTAGTAGCAAGGAGTTTTCATACTTAAAATAAAATGGGATTTTATTCGAGGCCAAAATGAAATCAGTCTGTACGTCTTTGCATAAAATTCTCAAAAGTTTATTAAATGGTTGTTTAATATATTGAATTAACAGTTTTAAATTCATTATTTTCACATAAACATTTGTCAAAAATCGAATAGGCTGTATAGGCAGTTTTCGTTGTAAAAAAATATATTGGTATCTCTAACTCTATCTCTAACTCTGTCTCTATCTCTATCTCTAACTCTATTTCTAACTCTATCTCTAACTCTATCTCTAACGCTATCTCTATCTCTAACTCTATCTCTAACGCTATCTCTATCTCTAACTCTATCTCTGACTATATCTCTATCTCTAACTCTATCTCTAACTCTATCTCTAACTCTGTCTCTAACTCTATCTCTAACTCTATCTCTATCTCTATCTCTATCTCTATCTCTATCTCTGTCTCTATCTCTATCTCTATCTCTATCTCTAACTCTATCTCTAACTCTATCTCTATCTCTATCTCTATCTCTATCTCTATCTCTATCTCTAACTCTATCTCTAACTCTATCTCTATCTCTATCTCTATCTCTATCTCTATCTCTATCTCTATCTCTATCTCTATCTCTATCTCTATCTCTATCTCTATCTCTATCTCTATCTCTATCTCTATCTCTATCTCTATCTCTATCTCTATCTCTATCTCTATCTCAATCTCAATCTCTATCTCTATCTCTATCTCTATCTCTATCTCTATCTCTATCTCTATCTCTATCTCTATCTCTATCTCTATCTCTATCTCTATCTCTATCTCTATCTCTATCTCTATCTCTATCTCTATCTCTATCTCTATCTCTATCTCTATCTCTATCTCTATCTCTATCTCTATGTCTATCTCTATCTCTATCTCTATCTCTATCTCCATCTCCATCTCTATCTCTATCTCTATCTCTATCTCTATCACTCTCTCTCTATCTCTATCTCTATCTCTCTCTCTCTCTCTCTATCTCTGTCTCTATCTCTATCTCTATCTCTATCTCTATCTCTATCTCTATCTCTATCTCTATGTCTATCTCTATCTCTATCTCTATCTCTATCTCTATCTCTATCTCTATCTCTATCTCTATCTCTATCTCTATCTCTATCTCTATCTCTATCTCTATCTCTATCTCTATCTCTATCACTATCTCTATCTCTATCTCTATCTCTATCTCTATCTCTATCTCTATCTCTATCTCTATCTCGATCTCGATCTCTAAATCTATCTCTAACTATATCTCTATCTCTATCTAAGTTTGTATAGCTCTATCTCTATCTAAGTTTGTATCGAATATTTTATGCGCAAGGAGGTTGTATAGAATTGAGATGGAGTTTGAATATTATATTGGTGTTCTAAATTCAAACACCAAAACAGTGATTAAAAGTGCTTTCTATTCAGTGTTTTCAGTATAAAATAAAATAAGCTTTTTAGAGGAGGAATGGTATATTTTTTTTTTTGTGTTATTAGTATTTCTTTTTTTTTAATATGAGTTCAAGTACAAGTGATGAAATGGAATTAACTCCACCCGATATTTTATCTGAGGCCAACACTGCGCAAGATGAAATTTTGCCTCCAAAATCTCGAGAAAGATATATGGCGACTTACGTTAATTTTATTTTATGGAAAAATAAAATTTAATTCTTTGACTTGTTTTTACTATTTCCCACAACTGTATTGAAAAACGTCGTGTGATACACGGGTGTGTAGGTTATTGCAAACTCGACAGCTCGTTTGCAATAACCTACTTTCCACCCTTGTATCACAATGTACTATTTTAGTTTAAGAAACTCGCACTAGGTTCTTGATCTTGTGTTAAAAATTACTCCTAAAGAATGCGTCCTACTTGGTCATCGTCGTCGAGTCAACCCGTTTTCTAAATATATCGCAAAGTGAACGTACTAGGTACTTGAACTTGAGCATCTTGGCATCTGCAGTATTTTGTGGCCAATAATATGTTCAATATTTTACGCCGTAACGTAGGAGAAGAATGTAAGCTGATATAAGATTCTTAAAATTTTAGAAATTAATATAACTATCTAATTAAATAAGGTCCTAATTTTGGCACGTCGTTTTGTTGAAATCTCTTTGGAAGTTTTGGTTCCAAATTGCCTAATACGTTGGATAATGAAGCAGATAAATGTACCTTTTTTCTTTTCCTTCTTCTTGTCCTTGTATTATGTGTGTGTACAAAAATTGTTAAATGAATAAAAAAAAAAAAAAAAAACAGGCTTCAGAATCATACTTCCCCAAATTTTAAATCCTTTAAATAGGGTAAACTGCCCTAATCTTGACACCGTGCCAATTATTGACACTTTATCAGATAAATGAAAATTATAAGATTCACGTTCAGTTTATAGCAAAGTTGTTTAAAGTAAATGCATCTGTATTTTTATTATTTTGTTATGGGAACACAGTTTGAGTTCTTTTAAAAACATGGCTGAACAAAACAAGTCGATTTACTAAAAGTATCTGTGTTCATGACAAAAAATTATGTTTATACCATTCCCCCTCTAAAAAGCTTATTTTATTCACTGAAAACAGTGAATAAAAAGCACTTTTCATCACTGTTTTGGTGTTTGAATTTAGAACACACCAATATAATATTCAAACTCCATCTCAATGCTATACAACCTCCTTGCGCATAAAATATTCAATACAAACTTAGATAGAGATAGAGATAGAGTTAGAGATAGAGTTAGAGATAGAGTTAGAGATAGAGTTAGAGATAGAGTTAGAGATAGAGTTAGAGATAGAGATGGAGATAGAGAAAAAGATAGAGAAATAGAAAGAGATAGAGACAGAATTAGAAATAGAGTTAGAAATAGAGATAGAGTATGAGATAGAGTTAGAGATAGAGATAGAGTTAGAGATAGAGTTAGAGATAGGGTTAGAGATAGAGTTAGAGATAGAGTTAGAGATAGAGTTAGAGATAGAGTTAGAGATAGAGTTAGAGATAGAGTTAGAGATAGAGTTAGAGATAGAGTTAGAGATAGAGTTTTTTTGTAAATTTTTAAGGTAATTAACCATTTATTTATTATTATTCCTTGTGCCTCTTCAATCTTTCTTTTTCTCGTAGTCATGGTATAAAATATAGTATGAAACTCTTGAATAAAACGGATTTATATCGAGGGCCATGAATCACTCGCGCCGCTCATGATTCTAACACTTGAATCACTCGCTATGCTCGTGATTCAATCACCATGAATCACTCCCTACGGTCGTGATTCAGTCGTTAGAATCCTTCACTTACTTGTGATTCATCTACGGCCCTCGCATTAAATCCGTATTTTATTCACTAGTTGCATAATATACTATTATACCATTCCCCCTCTAAAAAGCTTATTTTATTCACTGAAAACAGTGAATAAAAATCACTTTTAATCACTGTTTTGGTGTTTGAATTTAGAACACACCAATATAATATTCAAACTCCATCTCAATACTCTACAACCTCCTTACGCATTAAATATTCGATACAAACTTAGATAGAGATAGAGTTAGAGATAGGGATAGATATAGAGATAGAGTTAGAGATAGAGTTACATATAGAGATAGAGTTAGAGATAGAGTCGGAGATAGAGGTAGAGATAGAGTTAGAGGTAGAGTTAGACATAGAGTAAGAGATAGAGATAGAGTTAGAGATAGAGATAGAGTTAGAGATAGAGTGAGAGATAGAGTTAGAGATAGAGATAGAGTTAGAGATAGAGTTAGAGATAGAGTTAGAGATAGAGTTAGAGATAGAGTTAGAGATAGAGTTATAGATAGAGATCGAGTTAGAGTTAGAGATAGAGATAGAGTTAGAGATAGAGATAGAGTTAGAGATAGAGTTAGAGATAGAGTTAGAGATAGAGTTAGAGATAGAGTTAGAGATAGAGTTAGAGATAGAGTTAGAGATAGAGTTAGAGATAGAGTTAGAGATAGAGTTAGAGATAGAGTTAGAGATAGAGTTAGAGATAGAGTTAGAGATAGAGTTAGAGATAGAGTTAGAGATAGAGTTAGAGATAGAGTTAGAGATAGAGTTAGAGATAGAGTTAGAGATAGAGTTAGAGATAGAGTTAGAGATAGAGTTAGAGATAGAGTTAGAGATAGAGTTAGAGATAGAGTTAGAGATAGAGTTAGAGATAGAGTTAGAGATAGAGTTAGAGATAGAGTTAGAGATAGAGTTAGAGATAGAGTTAGAGATAGAGTTAGAGATAGAGTTAGAGATAGAGTTAGAGATAGAGTTAGAGATAGAGTTAGAGATAGAGTTAGAGATAGAGTTAGAGATAGAGTTAGAGATAGAGCTAGAGATAGAGATCGAGTTAGAGTTAGAGATAGAGATAGAGTTAGAGATAGGGTTAGAGATAGAGATTGAAACACAAGGGCTGTTACCTAGCTCAGGGGTCAGGGTTTCACATATTTTTTGTACATTTTGAAGGAACTCTATTTATTTTTATTTATTATTATACCTTGTGCTTTTCGCTTCAATCTTTTTTTTCCTCGTAGTCATGGTATAAAATATAATATGCAACTCTTGAATAAAACGGATTTATATCGAGCGCCATGAATCACTCGCGTCGCTCAGGATTCGAACACTTGAATCACTCGCTATGCTCGTGATTCAATCATCATGAATCACTCCCTACGGTCGTGATTCAGTCGTTAGAATCCTTCACTTACTTGTGATTCATCTACGGCCCTCGCATTAAATCCGTGTTTTATTCACTAGTTGCATAATATACTATTATACCATTCCCCCTCTAAAAAGCTTATTTTATTCACTGAAAACAGTGAATAAATAGTACATTACTGCAGCGGCCAGCAAAAGAGGCATTGATGGACGAACGTGTAAATGTGGGCCGAGGCGAAGCCGAGGCACACATACGTAAGTCCATCAATGCCTAGTTGTGGCCAAGGCTTGTATAGTGCTTTTCTCAAATAATGCGCGGAAATTAAAACTAAGTGGTACCTAGAACTCATTTTGTCAAATACAATTACTTTTCAAAACCAATGTCGAACAACGAACAACAATAATTATACCCGCGTTAGGCTTAGCACGCACTGCGATTATTATTCGCGCCATGTTTTGCCGCCCATTCTGCGGCCTATGGAATTGTATAAAGCCAGCAGCATTGCGGTAAAAAAATCACGCGGCAATAATACTACAAAAATCCGCGCAAATAAAAATCGCAGTGCGTGAAGTGTTCATTTGTTTTTTTTTTCAATAAATAGCTTTCTATATGCAAGCCAGTTCGAAATTTAAATAAAACCTTTGATAATTTACCTCCTTGGTTGCCATGTTTCGGAGAAAAAGATCGTTCCATTTTTAAATGACAAGACAGATATGAGTTTACTATGTAATTTATTTGGCCGCTAGACACGACAGATATGGATTTTCATACAACTTTTGCCGGCCGCTGCGCGCATGTATATGGCCAGTACAGCAATTGCGATTTATCTCGAAGAAGGTTGTCAAAACAATGATCAAATTTCCAAGCATGTTTGAGAAAAAGCACTTTTAATCACTGTTTTGGTGTTTGAATTTAGAACACACCAATATAATATTCAAATTCCATCTCAATGCTGTACAACCTCATTACGCATAAAATATTCGATACAAACTTAGATAGAGTTAGAGTTAGAGATAGGGATAGAGATAGAGTTAGAGATAGAGTTAGAGATAGAGTTAGAGATAGAGTTAGAGATAGAGTTAGAGATAGAGTTAGAGATAGAGTTAGAGATAGAGTTAGAGATAGAGTTAGAGATAGAGTTAGAGATAGAGTTAGAGATAGAGTTAGAGATAGAGTTAGAGTTAGAGTTAGAGTTAGAGATAGAGTTAGAGTTAGAGATAGAGTTAGAGATAGGGATAGAGATAGAGTTAGAGATAGAGATAGAGTTAGAGATAGAGTTAGAGATAGAGTTAGAGATAGAGTTAGATATAGAGTTAGAGATAGAGTTAGAGATAGAGTTAGAGATAGAGATAGAGATAGAGTTAGAGATAGAGTTAGAGATAGAGTTAGAGTTAGAGATAGAGTTAGAGATAGAGTTGGAGATAGAGTTGGAGATAGAGTTGGAGATAGAGTTAGAGATAGAGTTAGAGTTAGAGATGGAGTTAGAGATAGAGTTAGAGATAGAGTTGGAGATAGAGTTAGAGATAGAGTTAGAGATAGAATTAGAGTTAGAGATAGAGATAGACTTAGAGATAGAGTTAGAGTCAGAGATAGAGTTAGATAGAGAGTTAGAGATAGAGATAGAGTTAGAGATAGAGTTACAGATAGAGTTAGAGATAGAGTTAGAGATAGAGTTAGAGATAGAGTTAGAGATAGAGTTAGAGATAGAGTTAGAGATAGAGTTAGAGATAGAGTTAGAGATAGAGTTAGAGATAGAGTTAGAGATAGAGTTAGAGATAGAGTTAGAGATAGAGTTAGAGATAGAGTTAGAGATAGAGTTAGAGATAGAGTTAGAGATAGAGTTAGAGATAGAGTTAGAGATAGAGTTAGAGATAGAGTTAGAGATAGAGTTAGAGATAGAGTTAGAGATAGAGTTAGAGTTAGAGATAGAGTTAGAGATAGAGTTAGAGATAGAGTTAAAGATAGAGATTGAAACTCAAGTGCTGTTACCTAGCTCAGGGGTCAGGGTTTCACATTTTTTTGTAAATTTTGAAGGTAATAAACCCATTTATTTATTATTATTCCTTGTGCCGCTTCAATCTTTCTTTTTCTCGTAGTCATGGTATAAAATATAGTATGCAACTCTTGAATAAAACGGATTTATATCGAGGGCCATGAATCACTCGCGTCGCTCATGATTCTAACACTTGAATCACTCGCTATGCTCGTGATTCAATGATCATGAATCACTACCTGCGGTCGTGATTCAGTCGTTAGAATCCTTCACTTACTTGTGATTCATCTACGGCCCTCGCATTAAATCCGTCTTTTATTCACTAGTTGCATAATATACTATTATACCATTCCCCCTCTAAAAAGCTTATTTTATTCACTGAAACCAGTGAATAAAAAGCACTTTTAATCACTGTTTTGGTGTTTAAATTTAGAACACACCAATATAATATTCAAACTCCCATCACAATGCTATAGAATCTCTTTGCGCATAAAATATTCGATAAAAACTTAGATAGAGTTTGAGATAGAGTTAGAGATAGAGTTAGAGATAGAGTTAGAGATAGAGTTAGAGATAGAGTTAGAGATAGAGTTAGAGATAGAGTTAGAGATAGAGTTAGAGATAGAGTTAGAGATAGAGTTAGAGATAGAGTTAGAGATAGAGATAGAGTTAGAGATAGAGTTAGAGATAGAGTTAGAGATAGAGTTAGAGATAGAGTTAGAGATAGAGTTAGAGATAGAGTTAGAGATAGAGTTAGAGATAGAGTTAGAGATAGAGTTAGAGATAGAGTTAGAGATAGAGTTAGAGATAGAGTTAGAGATAGAGTTAGAGATAGAGTTAGAGATAGAGTTAGAGATAGAGTTAGAGATAGAGTTAGAGATAGAGTTAGAGATAGAGTTAGAGATAGAGTTAGAGATAGAGTTAGAGATAGAGTTAGAGATAGAGTTAGAGATAGAGTTAGAGATAGAGTTAGAGATAGAGTTAGAGATAGAGTTAGAGATAGAGTTAGAGATAGAGTTAGAGATAGAACTAATAACCCGGAAGCAAATACTGAAGAACCAAAAGCTATAATGATGGATACCAATTATGAACAACATAGATTTCTACACAATATAAGGGCGAAGAGATTGCTTAAGTAAAAATAAAACTTAATTTGATGATAAAAAAGAAAGAGTGCTTCTAATAAACTGTTAGAAACACCTTTAAAGACTGTGTGTACTAATGTAAGACTGAATACAGATTCTAAGGACACTGGTAATAAAATTCGTAACCAAGATAATTTATGTATATAATTATTAAAGTATATAATTGTTATAGTACATTACTGCAGAATCCAGTAAGTAAGACTTCCTGGCCAAGTATGAGTTAACCGGACCGAACCGCAGGTGAGGTCCGGTTATATACGAGGCCAGGATGTCTTTCTTACTGGTTGAGGCTTGTATAATGCTTTTCTCAAAAATGAAAGAAAGTTTAACAACAAATTCGTTTAATTAATATTTTGGATTACATTCATATTAGGGCAATTACTAATAGATATTGTGATCGATTTACCGGGGGCATTTATTTATATTTTCTCAAACATGCTTGGAAATTTGAGAATTATTTTGACAACCTTCTTCGAGAAAAATCAAAATTGCAGTACAGACCAAATACATGAGAGCAGCGGCCGGCAAAAGTTGTATGAAAATCCATATCTGCCGTGTGTAGCGGCCAAAAAAAGTACATAGTAAACTCATATCTGTCGTGTAATTTAAAAATGGAACGATCTTTTTCACCGAAACATGGCAACTAAGGAGGTAACTTATCAAAGGTTTTATTTAAATTTCGAACTGGCTTGCTAATAGAAAGCTGTTTATTGAAAAAAAAAATCAAATTAACACTTTAAGGCTTAGCAGGCACTGCGATTTTATTTGCGCGGATTAATGTAGCTTTTTACCGCAATGCGTGCAGCTTCATACAATTACATAGGCCGCAGAATGAGCGAAAAATCGCGCGAATAAAAAGGCCTAACGCGGGCATAATTATTTTTGTTCGTTTTTCGTCATTGATTTTGAAAAGTAAATGGTTTGGTTCGGTTTTCAGATACCGGTATTAGTAGCACAGTTATATTAGATATAGTTTTTGTAATATCGGTTATTTTGATATTGATATCGATATGATATGATATCTAACACATATCCGATATAAGTTACGTTTTGATATATCGGACCTATCCCTACTACTGTCCAGTAAGTAAATTACATACTTACTTACTGGACAGTTGTGAATAAGACTCCGGTAGAATTCACTTTCTGGAGACTTTTTAGAGATGTTATGGCAATATTACATACCATTTTTGAGAAAAAATTATTTTTAATTAAGCTTGTAATGTTGATTGGTGATACTTTCCACAATTGGGTAGTTTACCCTACGTACTATCTGACCCGGAAAACTATGTTTTGCCACTAAAACACCAAACATTTATCTACCCTACCTACCCTACCTACCCTACCTACCCTACCTACCCTACCTACCCTACCTACCCTACCTACCCTACCTACCCTACCTACCCTACCTACCCTACCTACCCTACCTACCCTACCTACCCTACCTACCCTACCTACCCTACCTACCCTACCTACTACCTACCTACCCTACCTACCCTACCTACCCTACCTACCCTACCTACCCTACCTACCCTACCTACCCTACCTACCCTACCTACCCTACCTACCCTACCTACCCTACCTACCCTACCTACCCTACCTACCCTACCTACCCTACCTACCCTACCTACCCTACCTACCCTACCTACCCTACCTACCCTACCTACCCTACCTACCCTACCTACCCTACCTACCCTACCTACCCTACCTACCCTACCTACCCTACCTACCCTACCTACCCTACCTACCCTACCTACCCTACCTACCCTACCTACCCTACCTACCCTACCTACCCTACCTACCCTACCTACCCTACCTACCCTACCTACCCTACCTACCCTACCTACCCTACCTACCCTACCTACCCTACCTACCCTACCTACCCTACCTACCCTACCTACCCTACCTACCCTACCTACCCTACCTACCCTACCTACCCTACCTACCCTACCTACCCTACCTACCCTACCTACCCTACCTACCCTACCTACCCTACCTACCCTTCCTACCCTACCTACCCTACCTACCCTACCTACCCTACCTACCCTACCTACCCTACCTACCCTACCTACCCTACCTACCCTACCTACCCTACCTACCCTACCTACCCTACCTACCCTACCTACCCTACCTACCCTACCTACCCTACCTACCCTACCTACCCTACCTACCCTACCTACCCTACCTACCCTACCTACCCTACCTACCCTACCTACCCTACCTACCCTACCTACCCTACCTACCCTACCTACCCTACCTACCCTACCTACCCTACCTACCCTACCTACCCTACCTACCCTACCTACCCTACCTACCCTACCTACCCTACCTACCCTACCTACCCTACCTATACTTTGAGATCGGGAGCCCGCCTACCCAAAGGAGCAAAGTCGCCGAGGCTAGGATAGCCTCAAACAAGATCAAGGCCCTAATGACAACCTCCAAAACAACAAGAAACGACATTAGGGCGGAGGTCAAGGCGCAGGCAGACCGGCTGTACCAGTTAGTGAAGGAACTTGAGCAGGTAAAAGCCCCCCCAACCGTCAAGATAACGGCATCGATCGGGACCCAAGTCCAGGAGGAGCCAAGGGCTGAGCAAGTCCCGCCCCCGTGCTCAGAAGCTATCCGTGAGGTCGAGACCAACTCCCTCAGGCGAGCTCTAGAAGAGCATAGCCGAAACCTGGCCGAGAACAGCCTAAAAATGGACAGGCTGAAAGAGGCGCTACAAGCTAGCCGAGACCAGATGATCTCGTATGCTAGCGTGGCGGCAAGTCGGCCGTCCAATCAGGTTCCGAAACAGACTACACTACATTCCATCGTAGTGTCGGCCAGGGATGAGAAGGAAACGGGGGAGCAAGTCCTGGACCGACTTCGGAAAGTCGTAAATGCCAAGGAAGGGGGTATAGCGGTAGAGAAAGTGAGGAAAGCGAAAGATAGAAAAGTAATTGTAGGCTGTAGCACAGAAGAGGATAGGGAAAAGTTGAAGGAAAAGATTAGGAGGGCACCCGAGCTGGAAGCCCAGAACATAAAAAACAAAAACCCACAGGTTGTGTTGCGCGGCGTTATGCAGTACAACACAAACGAGGATATACTAAAGGCACTCAAAAACCAAAACGCCGCCATCTTTCGAGATCTTAAAGATGAGCAGGCGAAAATGGATATACTATACAGAAAGCGAGCCAGGAACCCGCACATGTGTCACGTAGTGATGAGGGTCGCCACAGAGGTTTGGCGGCGCATGCTCGAGGTCGGATCGGTTCGGATCGGTGCATGTGGAGTTTACGCGGGTGACGGTCGAGGACCAATCCCCGCTTGTCCAGTGCTCGCTCTGCCTCGGGTATGGGCATAGCCGACGCCTTTGCACGGAGTCTGTGCCAAAGTGCAGCCACTGTGGCGGTCCCCACATGAGGACGGAGTGCGCGGACTGGGCCGCTGGCCTACCTCCAAAGTGCTGCAATTGCGTGCGCGCCAAGACTGACAGCACAGACCATCATGCTTTCAGCTCGGAGTGCGTAGTTAGGAAAAGGTGGGATGCAATAGCCCGATCAGTAATAGCGTATTGCTAAGGGCAACACGGAGACTCCTGCCCAACAAAACGCAAGACCATACCGTGTGGCCCAAGCAAACCTACAACGTAAGGACCTGGCAACGACCGAACTCTTTTTAGAGGCCAGTAAAAGGAAGATCGCATGGGCACTTATCCAGGAGCCGTACGTGGGAGGGGCGCGAGGTATGAAGAGCTACCGAGGTTCGCGAATCTACCAGTGCGAGGTTGATGGAAGCGGGAGGGTAAAGGCGGCAATTGCCGTCTTTGACGATGACCTTGATGTCATTCCCTACCCGAAACTCACCACAAACAACATCGTTGTGGTGGGGATCCGGACCAAAGCCTGGGAGATCGCAGTAGTTTCTTACTACTTCGAGCCAGACCAACCCATAGGGCCATACCTGGACCAGTTGACCCAGATCAAATCGGAAGTGGCCACCGGTAGATTGCTTATTGGTGGCGACGCTAACGCTAAGAGTCCTTGGTGGGGCAGCATCGTCGAAGACTCCAAGGGCGAGGAAATGTCCGGAACCCTGGAGGACTTAGAGCTTCAGGTGCTGAACACTGGTGACGCTCCCACATTTGACACTGTCCGAGGTGGTCGAGTGTATAAAAGCCACGTGGACGTCACGGCATGCTCGCTCGACCTTTTTGACCTGGTGGACGGCTGGCGGGTCGACACAGGAGCAACATCCTCGGACCATAACACAATATTTTTCGAAATTAAAGTTAAAAGGGATAAAGGGGTAAATATCACCAGGACGACCAGGAAATTTAACACAAGAAAGGCGGACTGGGATACATTTAAAGATAAATTAGGGGCAATTAAAATTGAAAATAATATAAATTTGAATAGTATAAGGGGAATAACTAGTAAAGTAGATTTAGAAGAATTAATTGTAAATTACAGAGATAGTATTTTAAAAGCATGCGAAGATTCTATTCCCAAGACTAGTATTAAAAGTAAAATCACTTGTCCGTGGTGGTCCGAGGAGCTCACTGTGAAGAAGAAGGAGTTTACCAGACTTAAGAACCGCATCCGCAATGCCGCGCCGGTCCGGCGAGCGATGGTCGTAGACGAGTACCTGAAGGCCAAAGAAGAGTACGAGATGATAGCGAAGAGCGCCCAATTCGCAAGTTGGAAGGAGTTCTGCCGGAAACAGGATCGGGAAGGGGTCTGGGAGGGAATCTTCAGGGTGATTGGTAGGACCGCCAGAAGACAGGAGGAACTGACCCTACGCAGCGATGGTGTATTCCTCAACCCAAGTGAATCGGCCGCCCTACTCGCAGATACGTTCTACCCCGAAGACAGAGTAGACCAGGACAACGCTGAGCACAGGCGAATAAGAGAAGCGGCCAGTCGAGTAAATGAGTGGGTTCATGATGAATATCATGATCCACCATTTACCTCGCTGGAGCTGAAGACCGCCGTGGCAGGTTTCAATCCCAAAAAGGCACCAGGAGGGGATGGACTGACGTCTGATATCTGCAGTCGAGCGATCCACCAGGACCCGGATGCGTTCCTTGCCCTCTACAATAAGTGCCTTGAATTGGCACACTTCCCGAACATCTGGAAGGAGGCTACAGTCGTGGTCCTCAGAAAACTGGGCAAGGACGATTACCTAAACCCCAAGGCATACAGACCAATAGGTCTACTGCCGGTTCTGGGGAAGGTCCTGGAGAGGATGGTAGTAGCGCGTTTAAAATGGCAGCTTGTACCGCGGTTTAGTACTCGCCAGTTTGGTTTTATGCCCCAGAGAAGCACTGAGGACGCCCTCTATAAGCTAGTGAAGCACGTACAGGACAAGTTGAGGCTGAAGAAGCTAATTGTCCTGGTGTCGCTGGATATAGAGGGAGCCTTCGATAGTGCTTGGTGGCCAGCCATCAAGGTCAGACTGGCTGAGGAAAAGTGCCCGGTGAACATAAGAAGGCTGCTAGACAGCTACCTCGACAGTAGGAAAGTCAAGGTTCGTTACGCTGGGGAGGAATGCACGCGAGTGACTAGCAAGGGCTGTGTTCAAGGGTCAATAGGTGGCCCCATTCTGTGGAATCTCATTCTAGACCCACTATTGCAGGAATTGGAACAGCGCGGTATCTTCGTGCAGGCGTTCGCTGATGATATCGTCTTGGTTCTGGATGGGGACTCAGCGACTGAAGTTTCAACATCTGCCAATGCAGCCCTCGCCCATGTTCAGAGTTGGGGCGTCAAGAACAAGCTGAGGTTCGCACCGCACAAAACCTGTGCGATGGTCGTAACCAACAAGCGCAAGTATGATACCCCAAGGCTGAGCATGGCCGGGGTCGACATTGATATGGTTAAGAAGATGAAGTTGTTGGGTCTAACCATAGACGAGAAGCTCACCTTCAA
Organism: Orthosia cruda; assembly: GCA_964057195.1. Taxonomy (NCBI): domain Eukaryota; kingdom Metazoa; phylum Arthropoda; class Insecta; order Lepidoptera; family Noctuidae; genus Orthosia; species Orthosia cruda. Next base: position 17,386,736 of record OZ059842.1, on the reverse strand, counting down.
TGAGCACACCGCGAACGTCTGCAGGCGGGCAGCTAACATTTATAAGCAGCTGTCCCGCGCCGCTAAAGTGAGTTGGGGATTAGACGCACAGATCATACACACAATCTACACTGCTATGATTGAGCCCATAATAACGTACGCGGCCGCAGCCTGGGCTCCCGCTACGAAGAAGCTGGGAATACGGAAGAAGCTAGGCTCGGTCCAACGAGGATTCGTCCAGAAGATCTGTAAATCTTACCGTACTGTCTCCCTGAACTCGGCACTGGTACTGTCCGGAATACTACCTCTAGATCTACGCATACAGGAGGCAGCCGCCCTGTATGAAGCGAGGAGAGGGTCATCCCGGTTTGTGCCAGGAGATAGGGAGATCGAAGGTGCGGTGGGGTTTGCAGAGGCTCCTCATCCAGCTACACAGATGCCCCTGGAGTTCATGTGCCTGGCAGACCAACAGTTGCTAGACAGCAACAATGTGCAGACGGTGCGAATCTTCACCGACGGCAGCAAGATTGAGGGGAAGGTCGGAGCCGCATTATCCATATGGGATAATGATGGCGAAGTCCGGAAGCTCAAACTTAGCTTAGCCGCGTACTGCACAGTCTACCAGGCGGAACTCCTGGCCATCTGTAAAGCGACGGACGTGATACTCGCGCGGCAAGAGACGAGCTTTGGTTTGTACAGCGACTCAATGTCAGCATTGGAGACGCTTGCAAACCATGGCTCTCTCCATCCCCTGGCAGTTCACGCGCGCGCCAATTTGGCTCAAGCCCTGGGCCAGAGCAAAGCTGTGTCTTTGTTCTGGATCAAGGCCCACGCGGGCCTGCCGGGGAATGAGCGAGCGGACGAGTTAGCAAAGGAAGCAGCATTGTCGTTACGGAGGAAGCCGGACTACGACCGGTGTCCGGTTTCATTTATCAAGCGACAGATCCGTTTTGGAATCGCTTGATGAATGGAATCGAAGATATGTGTCGGGCGAGACGGCCTCTGTGACGAAAATGTTTCTTCCGGATGCAATAGCGGCTTTCCGTATTATAAAACAGGTGCGGCCCACAGGCGTTCTCACGCAAGTTTTGACGGGGCACGGTGGGTTCTCTGAATACTTGAATCGCTTCAAGTGTAAGGAGAGCCCATCGTGCGTCTGCGATCCAGGCGTGGCAGAGACCGTCCAGCACATACTTGTAGATTGCCCGATATTTACCAGGGAACGCTACCAACTCGAATGTGAGCTGGACGGGAGACTGACGAAGGAGAGCCTGCATGGGTTCATGATTAAGCAACACAGGGAAAAGTTCCTGGTGTACTGTGTAAAAGTGGCTTCCACAGTCATTGCACGAAACCGAAGTTGAAGCGGCCCTATGCTTCACCAGTATTATGAGAATATTTTGTAAGAAGCATAGAAATAGCACGCACAAAACTGCAATGACAAAATGTGCACTGGGGTAGTACCTAAGAAAAACAGATTGTCTGTGTGGTGGAAAGCACTATTGTGCTTCTTATCCCTAAATTGTAAGGCATTATTTATACTTTTTGATGTTCCTGTGATAAATAGCTCTTTTGTATTCCGACTGTGATAAACAGCACTTCTTGCACATTTTAGCGATAAACCGCATTTTTTTGTATATTTTTGCATTCTTTGTATTATCTTAACCAAAAATTTTGATCACTATATAAATGAGGGAGGCAACTTAGGAGGATTAGTTTGCACAGAATAGGCACCAACTTCGTTGGCGGGATTATGTAAGGCAGGAGGGGTTTTTAGTCAGTTGGAGCCTGACACTATCCAGACTGGCTCACTTTTTGAGGCACTTTGGGTGTAAGTCCGACCGGATTTCCCCTCCTGCCAATAAAAAAAAAAAAAATAAAAATACCTACCCTACCTACCCTACCTACCCTACCTACCCTACCTACCCTACCTACCCTACCTACCCTACCTAAACTACCTACCCTACCTACCCTACCTACCCTACCTACCCTACCTACCCTACCTACCCTACCTACCCTACCTACCCTACCTAACCTACTACCCTACCTACCCTACCTACCCTACCTACCCTACCTACCCTACCTACCCTACCTACCCTACCTACCCTACCTACCCTACCTACCCTACCTACCCTACCTACCCTACTAATATACCCTACCTACCCTACCTACCCTACCTACCCTACCTACCCTACCTACCCTACCTACCCTACCTACCCTACCTACCCTACCTACCCTACCTACCCTACCTACCCTACCTACCCTACCTACCCTACCTACCCTACCTACCCTACCTACCTACCTACCCTACCTACCCTACCTACCCTACCTACCCTACCTACCCTACCTATACCTACCTACTAATACCTACCCTACCTACCCTACCTACCCTACCTACCCTACCTACCCTACCTACCCTATACCTACCTACCCTACCTACCCTACCTACCCTACCTACCCTACCTACCCTACCTACCCTACCTACCCTACCTACCCTACCTACCCTACCTACCCTACCTACCCTACCTACCCTACCTACCCTACCTACCCTACCTACCCTACCTACCCTACCTACCCTACCTACCCTACCTACCCACTACCCTACCTACCCTACCTACCCTACCTACCCTACCTACCCTACCTAACCTACCTACCCTACCTACCCTACCTACCCTACCTACCCTACCTACCCTACCTACCCTACCTACCTACCCTACCTACCCTACCTACCCTACCTACCCTACCTACCCTACCTACCCTACCTACCCTACCTACCTACTACCCTACCTACCCTACCTACCCTACCTACCCTACCTACCCTACCTACCCTACCTACCCTACCTACCCTACCTACCCTACCTACCCTACCTACCCTACCTACCCTACCTACCCTACCTACCCTACCTACCCTACCTACCCTACCTACCCTACCTACCCTACCTACCCTACCTACCCTACCTACCCTACCTACCCTACCTACCCTACCTACCCTACCTACCCTACCTACCCTACCTACCCTACCTACCCTACCTACCCTACCTACCCTACCTACCCTACCTACCCTACCTACCCTACCTACCCTACCTACCCTACCTACCCTACTACCCTACCTACCCTACCTACCCTACCTACCCTACCTACCCTACCACCCTACCTACCCTACCTACCCTACCTACCCTACCTACTCTACCTACCCTACCTACCCTACCTACCCTACCTACCCTACCTACCCTACCTACCCTACCTACCCTACCTACCCTACCTACCCTACCTACCCTACCTACCCTACCTACCCTACCTACCCTACCTACCCTACCTACCCTACCTACCCTACCTACCCTACCTACCCTACCTACCCTACCTACCCTACCTACCCTACCTACCCTACCTACCCTACCTACCCTACCTACCCTACCTACCCTACCTACCCTACCTACCCTACCTACCCTACCTACCCTACCTACCCTACCTACCCTACCTACCCTACCTACCCTACCTACCCTACCTACCCTACCTACCCTACCTACCCTACCTACCCTACCTACCCTACCTACCCTACCTACCCTACCTACCCTACCTACCCTACCTACCCTACCTACCCTACCTACCCTACCTACCCTACCTACCCTACCTACCCTACCTACCCTACCTACCCTACCTACCCTACCTACCCTACCTACCCTACCTACCCTACCTACCCTACCTACCCTACCTACCCTACCTACCCTACCTACCCTACCTACCCTACCTACCCTACCTACCCTACCTACCCTACCTACCCTACCTACCCTACCTACCCTACCTACCCTACCTACCCTAAACTAAGTATTACCTAGAACTCATTTTGTCAAAATCAATGACGAACAACAACAACTGTTCACGCGTTAGTGTTCATTTGTTTTTTTTTTCAATAAGCAGCGATCTATTTGCAAGCCAGTTCGAAATTTAAATAAAACTTTTGATAAGTTACCTCCTTGGTAGCCATGCTTCGGAGAAAAAGATGGTTCCATTTTTAAATTACACGACAGATATGAGTTTACTATGGAATTTATTTGGCCGCTAGACACGACAGATATGGATTTTCATACAACTTTTGCCGGCCGCTGCGCGCATGTATTTGGCCAGTACAGCAATTGCGATTTATCTCAAAGAAGGTTGTCAAAATAATGCTCAAATTTCCAAGCATGTTTGAGAAAAACCGTTTTATCGACGCATTCTAGCTTCTACTTGTTTAATATAATGTCACAATCAGTACTTTTGACATTCGGCAAGGAAAATTTTACGCATTTGGTTTTTTTACCATTTAAAACTAAATTATAGGCGGTGAACCAATCCTGAACATGCCGTAGCGCGTTATTTACGTCGTCAACCTGACAAGTACGTCTATTTATTTAAAAAATTAAAGATGTGTAATCAGCAAATAACACCATGTTTAGTTTGTGTTCCAATAAACGGGGTAAATCGTTTATGTATATTAAAAATAAGAAAGGACCTAAAATTGAGCCTTCACGTTTAACCCCGGCGAATTCACACCGTTTATTTGAACTAATTGCTGTCTATCATTCAAATAAGATTGAATCAAACTTAACGCTGATTGACCTAGCCCGTAATGCTCAAGTAACAAGTAGAAGCTAGAATGCGTCGATAAAACGGTTTTTCTCAAACATGCTTGGAAATTTGAGCATTATTTTGACAACCTTCTTTGAGATAAATCGCAATTGCTGTACTGGCCAAATACATGCGCGCAGCGGCCGGCAAAAGTTGTATGAAAATCCATATCTGTCGTGTCTAGCGGCCAAATAAATTCCATAGTAAACTCATATCTGTCGTGTAATTTAAAAATGGAACCATCTTTTTCTCCGAAGCATGGCTACCAAGGAGGTAACTAATCAAAGGTTTTATTTAAATTTCGAACTGGCTTGCAAATAGAACGCTGCTTATTGAAAAAAAAAAAACAAATGAACACTAACGCGTGAACAATTATTGTTGTTCGTCATTGATTTTGACAAAATGAGTTCTAGGTAATTTAGGTAAATTAGTTTAAATTTCCGCGCATATTTGAGAAAAGTACTATACAAGCCTTGGCCACAACTAGGCATTGATGGACTTACGTATGTGTGCCTCGGCTTCGCCTCGGCCCACATTTACACGTTCGTCCATCAATGCCTCTTTTGCTGGCCGCTGCAGTAATGTACTATTCCTGGGGATCACGCTAGACTCAAGGTTACAATGGAGTCCTCATTTAATATCACTTGCAGGGCGGTTAAGTTCGGCAGGTTATGCTGTTAGAAAGATTCGTCAATTTAGTGATGTTGATACCGCGAGGCTGGTCTATTTTAGTTACTTTCATAGTATAATGTCTTACGGTATTTTACTATGGGGAAGGGCTGCAGACATTGAGTCAATTTTTATTCTGCAAAAACGAGCCATCAGAGCGATATACAATCTTCGCCGGCGCGATTCTCTAAGGGAACTGTTTAAGGGCATTAAAATCATGACGGTTCCTTGTCAATATATTTATGAAAACATCATGTACGTGAGAAAGAATTTAAATCTTTTTTGTAAAAACGGAGATAGACATAATTACATTACTAGAAATAGGGACCAATTAGTTCAACCAGGTTTCAGACTGGCTAAAGTAGCCTCATTTTTCATGGGGTACTGTACAAAATGTTACAACAAAATTCCTCCCCACATTCTAGAACTGAATGAGACGAAATTTAAAACTTGTATAAAACACACACTATGCAGGCAGGCATATTATAAGTTGGAGGATTACATCACTGATAAAATGCTTGGCTCAATGCTAGTCTTGCTCCACAACCACTAGGGCGCAAAAACAAGTGATATGCAGAACATTATTGTTTTGAAGTATTGTTGGACCTGCTGAAGACTGTACGAATATATTTGTATTATATAGACTCAATTTCTTTTAGTATTGTATAACTGCGCAGCACGTGTGTGAGTACTATGTATCCAACTGTAAATCTACCATTTGCTGACCTTTGTGTCATTCGTTGACTTGTGTGTGCCCTGGCAAATGAGTGTATCATGCTCTCTCAAATGTCTCTCTGATGGTGGCGCGTGTGTTGGATCATTCGGTTCCCTTCATGATGGTTGAGCTGGGTAGTGCCGATTCATGCGTCATGTTCGTCAACGGGCGCCGTCAGTTGGGATTGGTCTTAACTTAACTGCTTCGGATGCTAATGTTTTTCTAGTACCTATTATAAAACTGCACAGTACATGTGTGAGTACTTTTAATACTTTGTACCTGTACGTAGTATAGTGTATAGTGATTCTGGGTGCATTGTCCTCACACATATGCATTTATTAATGTATTAACCTAAATATTGTAAAAAAAACTTCTTTTTTTTTAAAGAGTATGTATGGTGTTTCTTGTGCATTCTTCTCCATAACAAAGTACTTTCCGAATGCACGGTAGAAGTTTATTCCTTGTAAATTTTAATGTATCTAACGTTCAAAAGGGCAGCTTGGTGGCCTAGTTAAAATAAAATATCTTTGTCTTTGTAGCGGATTCTCAGACCTACTGAATATGCATATAAAATTTCATAAAAATCGGACAAGCCGTTTCTGAGGAGTATGGTAACTAACATTGTGACACGAGAATTTTATATTTAAGAAAGATTTATCTATGTAGTTTTATCCTATAATTTACATGTTACATCGACGATAAGATTGAGCACTTTATAATCTGATAAATAATAAAAAAGTCCTCCGTTTACCGTTACTATGTACCAAAGTAAAATAGTCCAACCAAACGATCATCCCAACAACTATTGGGTGTTTATACTCGTATTTTGATAGCCAACCAACAAGGAAATTTCGCAATCGGCAGCGTTTTTAAAGATCCCAAATTTATCAAATCACTAATCTCACCTTCCTCCCTCTCAACAGATAATTCCACTATGCACGTTCCTTGCATTGCTGACAGTACCTACCTTCGGGCAGGACTCAGGATCGACGCCATTATCGCCATGTCCCAGTGTGTTCATGTACGAGCCGACCTCATCGGAACAAGGCCGGTGGTACGGAAACGTCAACTTGTCCTCAGATAGCACTCTGCACTCGCTGTGGCTCAATATTATATTGGATAACAAGGCTGATTTACTCAGGGTAAGCGGAAAAATCTTTTATTAGAGTATCTATAATTTTTCTTTCCTATTCTTCTCCTTAGGACCGACCAGCTTCTGACTTTTCTGACAGAGCGAGTAAAGCGAGCTCGACAGCTGTTGTACATTAGTATTTGAAGTGACCTCCAACAAATGGCTAAACATTATAGACATCCCAAACTTACCCCCAGTTTCTCAACACTGGATTATTGGGCAATCGACGAATAATCGCCGGTTATCTGCTGTGATTGGCTGTAGAAAATTCATTCAACCAAACACAACAGATTACGCGTGTTTGAAAAATTGTTACATTAATTCTTCGATAATTTGCGTTGAGAAACCTAGCTTTAGAAACTTATCAGCTGAAATGAATCCATTAGCTTTAGTTTTTGGTAAGCTCTCAGGTTGAATAAATTGAGTGTTAGTGGAACGTCTTTTTCGTAAGTCTCTAAAGTTCTTCTTCAATCTATATCAAGACCTATAACTATCTGAACATCTTCATCGTGCTTGAGATATATCTACAGGAATTTAAGAAGCCTATATAAATTATTTGACCTCAATATATTTTATTATTAACAATAGCAACATCTGTCTGCAGTTTTAACGAATTGAATTGAGTTTTTGAATCGTTTTCCTTCTCTGATTTCCAGTTTCGTATTTGCCAAACTTGATAAAACTTCTTTATTTTCAGTACGCAAAATACGCGCTTGGTCGTGAAGTTGCGGAAACCAGCCCGTTTTAACCTAACTTAACCTTATTTTCAATATAAAATTTAAAATCTGTAGCCTTATGTGTGTCAAAGCAGCTTTTATTCCATCACTTGTTATTGTTTGTATCTACTAAATTGATATTTATAACGATATTAGGCGTCATATATATGTATATTTTTGCATCATATCGATTCTAACAGTGAAGATTGTTTTTCTACCTAGTGCTGAATCCAACATTCAAAACAGTCTTTTTCCTTCCAATGATGCTGACAATGGCCCACAGCTGCAAGGGTCAAAGAAATACTTCCAAGCTCTCTTCTATCTCTTCCAGAGCTCGATAGGAGATGTCACTACCAAAGACAACAAGGACTTCAAGATTGAGAACGCTGATATGAAGATCAACCCTGGGCTTGCAATCGGAGTGCGTTTCTTTGTGCAATACAACCCTCTGAACCCCACTCCCAAGTTATTGGCCATAAGGTTGAATGGCAGGGAAATCTGCAACGCCAATACCCCACAACCCGCTGTCAACCGACCTGACATTGTTGAGCAGCCAACAAGACGACCAACACAAAGACCTGAGATACAGAGGCCCAATTATGGCGTTGAAACGGAGCCAGTTAATGGGATCCCAATTACAGAGTCTCCTAGCCCCGTATTCCATAGACCTCTAAGAAACGAGACAGTTCTAAATATGTAAGTAATATTACAATTTATGAGTATAAAAATAATATTACAAAGCGACTTCGGCGCGGGCGAAACCGCTTGCAGAAGCTAGTATTTCATAAAGTAATAGGTTGTATCTCTGCCAACACAAAGAAAAAGTACAATTATTTGAAGACAAAACCACAAAGTAAGTAAGCGGCGGCGCGCCGCAGACAGAGAGGCCACTATGAACAAAGCGTCAGTTTGCACACACACATTGACACTGCGATTTTACAGGGAATATTGGACCGAGCTCAGCCGCGGCTGTCACGAGTGCTTTGTGCGGGCGTTTGTCACGTCATTCATACATCGTGCTGTAACGAGGTTGCATTAGCTGGGTTACCTTTATTAATTGTTACAGACCGAATATACTTTAAATTAATTCTTTAAATCTTTCATAAATTTATAAGTTATGAAGGTCATTAAATTTTTCAAGATGACAAGTTAGAAATTCAAAATCTAGGAAACTGATAAATTAATTGAAATCCATAGACGAAATTGGAAAGGGTATGAAACTTGTCATAATATTATGGTATGAGTCATCCAGCTCACAAATGTGTTTCCCCCGACTGCGCAGCATTAATTTTTTCTTGTTTAATTACATCTTTTTAGCTCGCTTCATATAAGCAGACGGGTTTTTTGATTGTATTTCAATGATATTCAAATAAACAGATATGATAAGAGCGCGCGCATTGTGAAGACTCGAATAGGTCATAATTGTGACCTTTAGTCTTTAGTTCATGTCACGCATGGCGAAGAGCGATAGGCTTTGTTGAAACAAAAACAAAATAAAAAAATGCCATCGTGTGTATTTAGAAATTGTACCAATTATGATACCAAAGTAACATAAAACAGAAGGGATCTCATACCATATGTAAGCACGCAATACGCCTCAATTTACTAATTTATTTCATTTTTTTTCCTAATATTCTGATATTTGGAGGTTAGAAATAGATAACAACATTGGTGGTCAGAATAATGTTTGTTTACATTCACACGCAAGTGACAAACACTAGCTGTCCCTTTTTTTCTTGTTTGTTTTATCAAGACATCCCTTTCGACTCGTAGTGAAATGTCAGATGAATGAAAAGTGTGTATGTTTGCTGCCGCTGCTGTGCGGAACACCTTCTTCAATTGTTTTGTGAGTGTATATCGTATCTGTTTATTTTAATATCATTGTTGTATTTACTTTTTTTCACATTTATATTTTTGTCGAGCTTGGTGATTTTCAGTTTTTAATGTTTTTAGTGGGATAATTATTACACCATAGTTACGACTTGTAACCATCCAATCTTCGTCGTATGTGGAGTCGTGATCTCTAATGGGTATTTGATGCTTTATCTACCCTCTAAGGCATGTAAGCATGATAGGATGCATATTTAGATGAAACGATGTATTGTAACAATTCTTTTACAACCTATTTTTTTAAATTCGGAAGCAATATAGTAGCAACCCTAGTGAATCTGTCAAGTTTAGCTACAATCCCTTCAGGTTACCGGTGTTTGCAGCTTGTTGAACACGATCAGCAATATCAGCCCACTCTTTGCGGGTGCTGCGATAGATTTATCTTCGTTTCTGACGGTATTGCATGTTAAGGTCGGCTCGCATGGCGTCATTACGGGTCTCCAGCAATCTCAGATGAAGGTTTCTTCTGTCTTCGATAAGGCTCGTGTGCTGTGACATCCAGTATTCGGGAGAATGAGTCTTTTTGTGTCCTAGAACGACGGAGGTGGTTTCTGTATAAGCCACTTTGAAGCGTTTCCACTCTTCGTCCAATGAGTCCGAACCGGTATCAAGTCCCGAAAAAAGATTACGTAGCTCGAGTTGGAATGCTTTTACGGATGCCCGGGTCATGCAATTTGCTCACGTCGAACCTTCTTCCGATCTTAAGCTGGATTTCAGCAACTACCACCCAGTGGTCGCTATCAATATCGGCGCCCCTGCCGTTTCGGACATCGAGCAATAAGGTACGCCATTTGGCGCTAATGGCAAGTTGTTCAATCTGGTTCTTAGTGACTCCATTGGGTGAGTTCCACGTGTACTTGTGGTGGTCGCTATGTACAAATAATATTCTTCCAATGGTCAGGTCGTGGTTCTGGCAAAACTCGACAAATCGGTCTCCGTTATCATTACAAACTGCAAGCCCCTGTGTTGCCATGTGCCTCTCGCAGTTTTTGTTAACGCTCCCAACCTTTGCATTCAGGTTCTCCATGACGAGGGTGATATCTTGTTTCTTAAGGCTTCTATGGGTGGCGTTCAGGGCGTTATAAAAATCGTCTTTGGTATCATCTGGTGATGCATTCGTTTGGGCGTAGCATTGTACGATGGAGATCTTCCGGGCTCTCGAGTAAAAACGGGCGTATATGATTCGGTCCGAGATTCCAGACTTCCAGTCCAGGAGGCTATTCTTAGCTGCATTAGAAAGGAGGAGCCCTACGCTGTACTTGCTTACATCTTCCTCACTTTCTTTACCAGAATACAGCAAGGTCAAGCCCCTGGACTTTCTCAGCTCACCGAAGCCGTTTCTTCTCACTTCGCTTAGACAGAGTGTATGCAGGTTGTAATTTGGCATTACTGCTTCTGCTTGGGCTAGTCTACTGTCATCGCTAAGCGTTCTTATATTCCAAAAAGCAATCGTGTCGGTGTTTTAAAGCCAAAAGTCGTCGGCATGGTATCGGTCCAGTTTCTTACTATTTCAGTTTCTTTAATTTATTACTGTCGGGCAAGCGAGTGATTAACCCACTGTGCCTTAATCCGCTAGCGGGGCTGCCACTTTAGAGCCTACGGATTTGCTCGGTTTTTTTTCGGGTATCCTCCCTAGTGAGTCGATTCTGTTTTAAGGCGCAGAATATTCGCCGTTCACCCTGCATCCGTTAGCTCAGTTGCTACTCGGTGTGGTGGACACGCGGCGGTGCGGTTGCAGCAGGTCCCAGGGAGAACGATGGGGACGTGGATGACTCGGACTATCTCGGGCTCTGCTTGTTACGGTATTCCACCACGAGTACAACAGAAGGCAATTTTAGCACTTTATAGGAATCTGCTGTTCTCACCAACAGCGATTCCCACCAAAACATACCCTAGCTTTTCTCCCCAGGCAAACTGACGTACTCTATAAATCACTGAAAAACTCTGTTCAATCATTTATTTCCCTGAATGTACATCAGCAGTTTATCGTGTGTTGTTGTCATTTAGCCCCAGCGGTGAAAACCAAAATGACCTGACTACGCAGCGACCCAGCCAGGGGAGCCCGAGGCCACCAATAAGGCAAGTATCATCTCTTTACGTAAGGTTTGACATTCCAAATCTTCGCCAAAAACCAAGTTCAAAATTCAGGCGTAAACGAGCAAAGGAACGCTGACGAGTGGATATATCAACGCACGCGCTGGGACGAGTTTCTGAAGGCCTTCAGAAACTCGTTCCCGTTCGTACACTATAGTTCTTTCACCTTCATTCATTCGGTCTGTAAACGTCGGTCTCCATCGGAGATTCATTAGAGAAGTTAGCGTTCGTTCGCTCGTTTGTTCGATCTGTGTGGCAATAGTAGACTTCCTACCCTAGTTGCTATACTATTCGAAACCGTAGTTTTGGTAGAGTATGCCTGAGTTCGATTGTCAGCCCGACACTAACGTTATCGGGATTTTCAAACCTCGAATTAAAAGGTTTAATTTATGCATCAGACACTTGTCAAACCAGTTTACTAGTGTCTTGTCTTCATCTTCTTTCTATTCACATCGAAGTCGGAATATATTATATTCACCTGTAGTAGTCACAGTAGATCTTTGTATCTCTGAAGTTGGCTCTGCAAACCTTTGCACAAGAAACAGTTTGTCATCGAGTATACTGCATAAAGTGAGCGAGAGAGTACGATGCGAAAAACATAAGCGAGTGAAAGAGGCAGTTATACAATGCTATCTTCATCTTTAACATTGACACGAAAATAGCAACTACGCAGGGTCTTGCAGCCAACTTCAGAGACACAAAGTTCCGCTGCGTACTTATATTTTACCAGAAGAATTATAAAGTTACGGTTTGACGGCTTATGTTAAGAAAATAATTTATTTTTCATATCAAGATTCTATCTGACTAATAAATCTGTGGATACCGAAATATGACTATTGAAACATTAGCCCTAAATGACATTAAATCTGACGTTCGTAGTTATTTAGTGGACTATTATTTTACAAATATGAAATTATTTGAACATTGTGATTTAAATTTTATTTTCAGTGATGACAGCGACTACTGGCCAGGACCTGCTCATATTCTACCTGATACAACGTCCATATCTAATACTAACAACCCTTGGGGACAGGTGAGTCTATCTAGCACGCTCCCGCTGCTTATTTCTTCCTTTCCGAAAGAAAATTTTATGCAAACTGATTGAAATTCTTTGACAGAACCATAGTCGTTGGGAAGGGTCTGCAAGCACCACCTTGCATACCATAGCCGGCACCCATACTACTGTCCATGATTTCAAAAGCCAAAAAAAAGTTTTAAGAAAAAAATTATAGATAAACAATAATAATATGCCTCTCCGAGGCGGGGTGCTAAAATTTTGCTCACTCATGCATGCCAAGCTTTTGGGCATAAGTTGTCATATTACTTCTCATTTTTTTATTAATGGACACATAAATCAAAAACCTAACAAATCCGAAACTGCGAGGCAAGGCTTAAAAACTTCCGGGCTATGTGTAAAGCAACATAGTTAACTCCGTTTTCATGGAAAATTGCAAAAACAGAAAACATTATTTAAAAAAAAACATGGTTCCATTCAATTATGAAAGATTTTGTTGAAACAAACGTATTTTTTTTTAAAAATGTGGCCGATGTATTCTTCACGGGGATTCTTATAAGCTAAGGTATTGTATTTTAATTATTTATTTACAAACGTAGCCGTGTCACATCTGAAATCCTATCGAATGGAATATGTCAACAAAATTAGCCTGGGTGTTGCTCGGTGTGTCAGATTTGATAGGATTTGATATTTACACTCCTACAAACTTATCTGTGAAATGGCGAAAATTGGAACTACGGCATTTACGAAATGTCATTCGATTGTTAGTGTCTTACTACATTCGGGTTCTCTGGTTGTTTTGTCGTGATATTGCTGAATTTATAAAGTTAAATATGCCGAAAGCTATTAAAAGTGATGCTCGAAACATTATTCTAAAGGTTAAAACCATTTTTGAAGAAGAAGCTCGGGCGGGGTCTCCGATTATTCCATTTAATCAAATATATAAACGAATTTCGGCAGCGACAGGTTAGTGTTGTCAACTTTCTTGCTGTATATTACCCGATACTTAACTAATTATTTAAGTCCACGAAATATTCGTTTCTATTCTTGCTGCAGGTTAGCGTAACGGTAACGTACATCTATTAGGTAACCTGCTAAGTGAGTGAGCAAACTAACCTGCCGGATTTCAAATTTATACTAACATTTATTTTATTATCTTATATTTCAGGTGTGAGTCAAGGACTAATTTCAAAAATAGTTAAGGAAGGGCACGCAGCAGAAGAAACTGGTACAAAAATTTGGACACCAGGCAAGGAGAGAAAACGTAAAAGTGGATTTGTGCATGTTGATAATTTTGACATGGGAGTTATACGGAGGAAAGTACATGAATTTTATTCTGCTAAAAAGTAGGTCACTACTGTTAAAAAGCTTCTAGAGGTCTTAAAGACAGAAATAAATTACACAGCACAGCGAGAGAGTCTGCGAAAGCTGCTTCATAAGGTGGGATTTCGTTTAAAAAAATCTCAATCCTAATTGTGCGAGAGCCATAATAGTAATGGATAATGCTCCTTATCACCGTATTTGTGTGAATAAAGTCCCAAATAAGAAATCCTTAAAAAAAGATATGCAATTATGGTTGACCCAAAATAAAATTGACTACGGAGAGAATTTGACTAAACCTCAGCTTTTAGAGAAACAAGCCTGAACCTGTATATGAGATTGAAAAATATTTAGAAGACAATAGACAAAAATGCTTATATTTAACACCTTATCACTGTGATCTCAATCCCATTGAACTCATATGGAGCACAATGAAAAGAAAAGTTGCTGATGTAAATATTGAGCACAAAAATGCTGAAACTCCCCGCCTAATTAGAGAAGCTTTTGACGCTATTACAGTTCATGAGTGGGCACAGCATTGTAAACACGTTCGCAGGTTAGAAGGACAATGATTAAAACATGATTTGTATTTAGATTTGTCACTTACCACTTCTATAATAAAAGGTTAATACCTTTTATTATAGAAGTGGTAAGTGACACTGAAACCGAAAGCGATATAATGATGATAGTGGTACGGATTTAAGCGGAGTATGGCCTCACAACCAGGAATGAAGTTGTGTATGCAGGTTCATCTAAAGTTCACAATTACTGTAAACCTGGTTTTCAATAAATCATTGTAAAGCAATTTGATATTTTTTATTACACTACACTACCACTTTGTACCACTGCTAATTATAATTAGTCAAATTTGGTGTTAGGGGTTAGGTACAGACACAACTAAATGCTAGACATCCAGGTACCTCTTGCAGGGTAGGTACTTACTTAACATCGCATTAAATGAAAGTTGTATCCCTCCCGTGGAACATTTCATCTGCTGAATTTCCACTTCATTGGATTACTTACTTTTAGATAAAGCCATTGTTTATTGCTGAGAGACTAAACTGTTAGCGTACCTACGTAACTGTAAATTATATTTTTTTTTTTAATATTGGTCATTGTTTTCAATTTGTAAAAACTGTAATTCTTATTAAACGATTATGTCTAATGTGAAATTTCCTTCTTGAAAACTTACTCAATTTTGTGCACCTTGTATTAATTAGCAACACTGAATCGACGGTGCCGTCCTCTTTCAGTTCACAGATAAGTTGGTAGGACTTGTAAATGTCAGTAGAACTGTCAAATGACGTAATAAAGTTGCCATTTGAGATTCAACTATTAGTGCAGAAAGTTTATATCCCTTTGCCGAATCTTGCGTTTTAACAATGATTGTTTTCTGAAATTATGTCCACTAGATGGCAGCACTGAGATGTCAGGTCCAAACATATATCAAAACCCATATGTTTTCTGACATTAGTTAAATGTCGTCAACGAAATGTTGCTTTCTTATGTAATATACCTTCTGCCAATGTAGCGCCAACTGGTGGACTGAACTTGCCTGAAAACTCTCATTAATAATAACAGGTGTTTATTAGGTCTTTAGTTAGGTACTTAAAAATATCAGGAACAGTTTTACAAAACTTCAAGTGCAAGGCGATATCAATCAGAACTAGCATTTCTTAACTGGCATAAGTGACCTATCATAAATGTTTATTTTGAATTCTAATACTATCAATCAATTTATCCATGAGTAAATACTAAAAAGCAGCTACTGCGTTCCAAGAAAACGGAAAAATACGGAATAAAAATAAAAACTCGTTTATTCATATTCCGTTTTCATTTATTAATATCTACTTTTTAAATGTCTCACTGGCAGCAATCGTAGTAAATGTCAAAAGGTCGCTTTGTTTGCTTTAAATGTCATTATCTAAC
The DNA here is from genome assembly GCA_964057195.1 of Orthosia cruda. Lineage (NCBI taxonomy): Eukaryota > Metazoa > Arthropoda > Insecta > Lepidoptera > Noctuidae > Orthosia > Orthosia cruda. The sequence goes on along the minus strand of OZ059842.1, from coordinate 17,370,669 downwards.
TAGCGATCTCTTTTGGGCACAGAGACACATAAGTAATTAAGGGACTGATTCCTGTCAATATATCTGTCTCCCAACTGCCTTTTACTGGCTTTTATTTGTCAGTAGTAAAGTCATATTTGTTTCCAAAAATAGAAAAATTTAACTTATCTCCCAGTCAATGGAAAGACAGAAAAATAATGATTTTTATAGTTGTCTTGAGTAGCTTTGGTCAAAGAACTAGCGCAGAAGTTATGAACTTCGACGTATTTACTTATTATTATTTATTATATATTTTATTGTACACCACAAAAACATCATCATCATCATCAGCCTATTAATGTTCCCACTGCTGGGACACAGGCCTCCTCTCTGAGAGAGGGAATGGGCCGTAATCCACCACGCGGGCCCACTGCAGGTTGGTGGATGTCACATGTCTTCGAATTTTTGGTTCTAGGACATGCCGGTTTCCTCACGATGTTTTCCTTCACCGTTTTTGAGAGCAGTGGTGATGAAATAATTTACACAAAGTAAAGCGCCTACCTGGGCTCGAACCCACGACCTACAACTTGTAAGTCGCGAGCGATACCACTGGGCCACCACTGGCCACCAAAACATACAGGACAAAAATAACAAAAACAAGTGTACAATGGGCGGTCTTATCGCACAGGGCAATCTCTTACAGACAATCTTTGGATGGACTGATCAAGAGGAGATGAATTTAGGGCTGTCAGTGTACCAAATATTATAAATAAAAATAATATAAAATTACAACATTACATTAAAAATTAAATTACATTAAATATTATAAAATTACTTACACATAATAAAATAAAATACATATATACAATACTACATAATATACTAATGAATATCAAATATATCACAGGGAAAGGAGAAGAATACAAATTATAGTGAAAGGTGGTATTTTACCATTTTCTTAAATGTTGACAGTGTTTGAGCACGTCTTATTTCAATAGGTAATACATTCCACAACCGAGCAGCTTTCATCGTAAAAGATTTGTCAAAGAAGGAAATGGAATGCATACGAACACCCAATTTTAGATTTTCGGATGATCTCAAGGACTTGGAATGTGTGTCACAGAGGAACTGAAAGCGTTCTATAAGTTAAAAAGGAGTAAGGTGATTGAAGAGCACAGTCATTATAAAGAAAGTATGTGGGCATTCCGGGGAAGGCGAATAAGAAGCCATTTGAGCTTTATACGGCATTCAGGAGAAGCGCCATGGCTTCTTTAAAATTAATATAGTAATTTACATAATATTCATATTTTTATCAGATTGTGTTTATTTAATTTACATCCATAAATACGTATCCAACAAGAAAACTTTAGTACTGTGCAACGCTCACTTATCATTGGATTCGTTCAAGAGTTGTAACCATCGAGCTCAGAGATGGCGTTAGCAGTCGCATTTTGATGAAGTTATCTGCGACGTGATTGGTCGCGAATGTCTGGACTTCGCTCTGTGATCTGTGGTGCTGTCTGTGAATCGGAGATACGAGTCGAGTCTTGTTCTGTTTGAACGGACGAGAACTTTTGCTGTGAAAAATGGACAAATCCTATAATCCTATGTACAAGAGACATTATAAACTGTTCTATTGCTCTTATTGTTAGCGCGGCCGTGCCTTGTGAGTTTAATTTAGTGGACATTGCTGGTGGTTGTGAACTTTCTCTGCTACGCGTCATTTGGACTGTTCGCCGGCGATTTCACGCAACTCCTGAGTCCTGCTCATCCTCGTGGTCTTCTCTCGAGGAGTATTGGGAGCGACACTAGTTCGATGACAAGGTGAGTGAACGCATTTAATACTGCACGATGGAAATACTGATGTTTCTTGTTGGATACCTATAGGTTCACAGGTAGGGGTAGCCATTTTATAGGCACTTTCGAAAATTAGTTTTTTAGTACGCAAGTACAAAAAAAGGTGTTGGCTATTTACACGCCACACCATATTATGGTCCTTCGAGCCGGATTGTTCCAGCTAAACAATGTTGTGTAATGCATAATCTTAGTAGGTACTCAACAGTTTATGTTAAATTGGAGTAGGTACATAAGTTGTTAGTACTTACATACAATAAATCTTATTTACATACAATACATCTTAGATAGAAAACGATCTTAGATTTACTTAATAAAACAATACGCAATAATTGTAACCGGCTCATAATTCTTAGTGCCTATTTGTGTTACTTATACTCGTAATTCTTACTGTTACATACAATTAGGCAGTACATATTATTTAGTACATTTTCTACTTTGTACCTAAAAGTAACACGTAATAAATTAATAATTGTAGGTAGTCGGTACATAATTGTTAGTGCCTATCTACGTTACTTATAATTCTTACTGTTTATTTCATATACGTGCAAGTAGGTAGTACATATTATTTAGTACATTTTCTCCTTTGTACCTTTATACTTACCTTACGGGTTTTGTGGTTGTTTTGTAATTACTTACCTACTCGATTGGTTTGTGTTTGTGTATCTGATAATTATAAAGATAAGTACCTGCGTGCGATCGCAGATACACTTGTGCTTTGTAGCGTACCTAGGTATAATAATGGCCTATGTGTAGTAGTAATAAGTCTTTATAAGTGCATCATTTGTGTATTTGTGATCGTGATATTGCATTAGTACAAGTAGGTATTAACCTACTCGATATTTACGAATAGATATTTACCTAATATTCGGTAGGTAACGATTATTTGTTAAAATGGCGTTAAACCAGAGCTTTCAAAGTACCTCAGTATCTGAATCGAAGTTGAAAATATTGATTTGTAAAAAGGAGGCTATCTTTAACAGGCTGAATAATGTTTACGGTTTGTCTAAGAATATTTCGAACTTTGAGTCAAGATCGAATGAGAATTTTATGGCGGAATCGGAGATGATAGATGAGTATCGTGTGAAATTCGAACTCTTAATTCACGAAATTAATGAGATAAATTTAACTATCGACACAGATGCGAAACCGAGTTACAATGACTTGGTCAGTTTCGATGATTTGTACAGTCGAGTAAAACGTGTAAGAAATAAGATATTAAGATATTACTTATTACTACTACTGAAACATACACCGATTCAGCCACGAAATACTCAAAAGCTTCAAGCGGAATAAAATTACCGCCGATCGAGCTGCCTAGTTTTGACGGTAGAATCGAGAGCTGGCCCATATTCTATGAATCATTCAAGTCGAACATTCACGATAACGATCAGCTGTCGGACTCGCAACGTGTGCAATATTTAGTTGGTAAGCTCACACATAATGCGCAGAAGGTCCTCGCGGGTATTGTACCTACGGGTGACACGTACCACGTCATATGGGACAGTTTGGTTAAAAAATATCAGGACAAACGCGCATTAGGTACGCATTACTTAAATAACATTTTTGACTTAAAACATTGTCAGAACACGGCTGATAGTCTCGACTCTTTTATAGAGAAATATTCTGCGTCTATTTCGGCATTGAAACAATTAAACATGCCCGATTTGTCCGATTTTATATTGATGCATTGTGCACTAAAAAAGATGGACGTTCAGATTACGCAGGCATTTGAACTGTCGATTAAGGATAAGGAAATTCCGTCTTATAAAGATTTGATAACATTTGTTCAGACTCAAGTAAAAATATTAGAAAGATCGCATGCGAATAATTCGAGTTCTTTGTCGAATCCGCGCGCTAAGTTCAATACGAACAAACAAACGTCATCGGTCGCCGTACGCGCAAATGCTTTCGTTACGAGTAATGAGTTATCTACAAATGAAACTCACTCTTGTGTTCTGTGCAATAAGGCCGATCACTTGCAACTTGCCGAATGTTTATCTTTTAAGGGGATGGAATCGCCTAAGGTACGGTTTGATTATATTAAATCGAAACAAGGCTGCGTCAATTGCCTAAGTGTTTCTCACACTGTGTCGGCCTGTACGGCTCCCGCTAATTGCGAAAAATGTAAGAATAAGTGGCATCATACTTATTTACATTTCGATAAAAATTATAATAATAACCAAAAGTCGAATATGAAATCGACCAAGACGCATATTCAAACATCTCAAGTAATGTCTACCGATTCTTGTGTCTCTGCGACATGCGTCGCCTGTGCGCCCGCTCATGTCCCGGCTATTGCCGCGGTCCCGCCCGCGCTCGGCTCGTGCGATGGCGCGTCCGCTGCAAACGTGCCACAGCGTAGCGAATTCAGTAGCACAGATTCTTTAATGTCACAGGAACCTTCCCTATGTTTGAATGCGAATTCCAAGGCTGATGCTAGTACCATACTTTTAGCTACTGCACAGGTCTACGCAAAAGTAAATAATAGTAATAATAAAAAGATAGTTCGTTGCTTGATTGATAATGGTTCACAAAATCACCTGATAACGTTGGAATGTTGCAAGAAACTCAACATACCCGTTGTTCTTTTGAATAATTCTGTAATCAGAGGAATTGGCCTATCTTCTCGACCTATACACGGATATGTGGATTTCGAGATTGAGTCTAGGGTTAGCTCACATGATAAATATAAATTACATGCATTAGTCGTTGACTGCATAACCGACCAGTTGCCCTCACATATAATTGAAAAATGTGACATGGCATACTTATCGATGGCTGACCTAACCTGGAATATTCCTGGCAATGTAGAGATTGTGATTGGAGCACAATTGTTCCCACATATTTATCTCGGTCATAAAATAAATTCCGGGTCTCAAGCGCCACCTGCTTTGTTGACTTCATTCGGATACGTGCTGATGGGTGACTTTCCCAGTAGTGCTACAGTCCCATATTCTCGAGGCGAGTCTTCGTTTTATGCATTCGCTTTGAATGAGTTGGACTCTTCATTACAGAGGTTTTGGGAGTTAGAGGAGATTCCGTCGAAAGGTTTTTTGATTCCAGAGGAAACTGAATGTGAAAATTCGTTCACTGCGCCTGTGTCACGTGACAATGAATGCCGTTGTTCGGTCGCATTACCCTTTTGCGCAGCTCCCGATAATTTAGGTAACTCCCGAAATGCTGCTCATCGTCGATTTGTCTTACTGGAGAAGAAGTTCGCGAAAGTACCTGGACTGCGAGACAACTATAATACTGTTATAAATGAGTATATTGATAAAGGTTATCTTTCTGAAGTTTCCGATTCGAATATCAGTAGTGAGAATTACATTCCTCACCACGCGGTTGTTAAAAAGGATAAGCCCCACCCACGTATTGTTCTAGACGCTAGTGCAAAAACGCATACCGGTTTGTCCCTTAATGATGTACTGCATGCTGGACCCAACTTGCAAGCTGATTTATTCCTGTTGTTATTGGAATTTAGATTGTTTCCTATCGCAATGACGGCAGTTGTGCAGCAGATGTATTTACAGGTTGGTGTTCCTGAGGACCATCGCAAATATCTGAGGATATTATTTCGATTTAGCGAGACTGAGGAGATTCGAACATTTCAGTTCAACCGTGTTCCGTTCGGGCTGTAATGCAGCCCATATTTGGCAATGAAAACTATTCACCGGCTAGCCTCAGACATGGGCACCGAGTTTCCGGAAGCTGCTTCTGTAGCAAGATCTAAATTTTATATGGATGATCTTGTGTATTCTGTGGAAGATATTTAGTCAGCTGTTCGTTTAGCTGCAGAACTCATAGCGTTGTTCAAGTCTGGTTGCATGGATTTAATAAAATGGACAAGTAATTCATCGACTCTGTTGGATAATCTCCCAAACTCGCATCGTAGCTCCATCAATTTTGATGAAAGTGATAATACTTGTTCGAAGGCAAAGGTTTTGGAGGACAACAACAGATATACAAGAAAAATGCACAAAGAGAAATATATTGTCAGTTATAGCTCGCTTGTTTGATGTTTTAGGCTTAGCAGCACCAGTAATATTATATGCTAAGCTGCTCATCAAGGAGTTATGGCTTGCCAAGATTGGATGGGATGATACTCCACCCGAAAACATTATTCGGCGTTTCTCTGTTCTCATGCAGGCATTCTCACTGCTATCTACGCTGAAGATTCCTTGTCATGTGGGTGTGCTTGCTCCGGAGACGTAGTTGTCGTAGGTTTCTGTGACGCGAGCTTGAATGGCTACGGCTGTGTTATATATTTACACGTGACTGATTCCTCTGGAAACATATCAGTCCGATTACTGTGTGCTAAGTCTAAAGTTTCTCCTACAAAAATAACGACGTTGGCCCGTTTGGAGTTGTGTGCAGCGGTCTTGATGTCCAAATTGATCAAGATTGTACTTGAAACTTATCATGCGCGTATTCAGATAGCAGATGTGTATGCCTTTTCGGACTCCACTATAGCTCTTTCATGGATTTGCTCTTCCCCACATTGTTGGTCCATTTTTGTGGGGAATAGAGTCGCGCAGTGTCAGGAAAATCTAGCTCCTCATAACTTCTATCATGTCACAGGTGCAGAAAATCCAAGCGATTGCCTTTCGCGCGTTCTACTGCCGTCCCAATTGGTCTCCCAAAGTCTTTGGTGGAATGGCCCTCAATGGCTTCAATGTCCTCCCAGTCGATGGCCGATTCGTAAATTTACACCCTCTGATATTGGAGAATTACCGGAGCATAAAACAAATGTAATGACTACCATTGTACAGGTAGAGCAGTCGTCATTATATGAGCTGTCTCAAAATGTGTCTTCTTGGGACAAACTTTTAAGAATTACAGTGTATGTCCTCCGTTTTATTAAGAAAATTAATAAACCATTCAATGTGGTCGAAAATTTGTCGGTTGCCGAGATTGCTATAATTCAAACCATTCAAAAAATACATTTTTCAGACGACATCAAATTAATTAAGAAAGGCAATCAACCTTCAAAGAAATTGCGAAACCTCTCAGTTTTTATCGACACTGAAGGAACTTTACGTATAGGAGGACGTCTTTCACGGTCAGACTTGCCGTTTGAGGTTAAGCACCCTGTGCTTTTCCCTAAACATGAACATGTCGTGGATTTGATCATCAGACAATTTCACGAATTATACTGTCATGCCGGTCCTGGACTTCTGATGTCCATTGTGCGACAGAAATTCTGGATATTGAATGCCAGAACAGTTATTAGAGCACGAGTGCGTAAGTGTAATGCTTGTTTCCGGTTTAATCCCTCTCATCTGACGCCAAAAATGGCAGATTTGCCTCCTTGTCGTATAACGGAAGCCAAGGCATTCGTGCACACGGGCGTTGATTACGCTGGCCCACTACGAATTCTTCTTTCACGTCGACGTGGACAACATGCTCAGAAGGCATACATACGATTATTTGTGTGTCTTGTTACCAAAGCAGTTCATATTGAACTTGTCACTGAACTTTCAAGCGACTGCTTTTTAGCCCCTTTCAAACGCTTTATTGCACGTCGTGGGCCTGTGTCCTGCATGTATTCAGACAACGGTACCAATTTTGTCGGTGCACGTGCACAATTAGATGAGATGTATAATTTGTTAATCAACTCACAACATAATGCGACTTTAAAGCGAGAACTCGAAAAACATCGCATCGAGTGGAAAATGATCCCACCCCGTGCGCCGCATTATGGTGCAATATGGGAAACAAATGTAAAAAGTTTAAAGACCCACCTTTATAGGGTAATAGGCAACCAACTGCTGACTTACGAAGAATTACAAACTGTGCTAGTGCAGATAGAGTGCGTAATGAACTCAAGACCTTTAGGTGTAATCAGTTCAGACCCACATCCTGAGATTCTGACACCGGCACATTTCTTAATGTCCAATTCTCTGACATATTTACCAGCTTCAGATTTATCTGACTCGCGCATCAATCTCGTAAAGCGTAAACACTTATTGGATAATATAGTGGCCTCCTATTGGAAGAGATGGCGTACTGAGTATTTGCACACCTTGCAAGTCAGACAAAAGTGGCAAAACAATGATTGTCCCATTCAACTGGGCACCATCGTATTGATTGGACAAGATGATGCTCCTCCATTATCGTGGCCTCTGGGAGTTATTACTGAAATCTTCCCTGGGATTGATGGTATTGTTCGGGTGGCAACTGTCAAGACTAGGCATAGCTCCTTTAAACGTCCAGTCGTCAAACTATATCCGTTACCCAATCAATAACCTAACCATATAAGAAAACTCTTCAAATCTTAAACCGTAGATTTACTGACAGACAATTATTATAATGTTAAATAAACCAATAATACGATGATTTGAGATCTTTTAGATTGTAAAGTAACTGTTAAAATAAAGTAAGTCCATGTTCTTATAGTTCCGTGACTGAAGTAGGATCATATTATCTGTAATATAAATATTGTTTAATATAATATATAGTATAGAAAAGACTTCTTTACTCAACATTGTTTAACTGTGTGACTGTTCTGCTCGTGTTGGAAAGTCTTGCGACCTTCCAAGGAGGGGTGCATGGAGAAGCGCCATGGCTTCTTTAAAATTAATATAGTAATTTACATAATATTCATATTTTTATCAGATTGTGTTTATTTAATTTACATCCATAAATACGTATCCAACAAGAAAACTTTAGTACTGTGCAACGCTCACTTATCATTGGATTCGTTCAAGAGTTGTAACCATCGAGCTCAGAGATGGCGTTAGCAGTCGCGTTTTGATGAAGTTATCTGCGACGTGATTGGTCGCGAATGTCTGGACTTCGCTCTGTGATCTGTGGTGCTGTCTGTGAATCGGAGATACGAGTCGAGTCTTGTTCTGTTTGAACGGACGAGAACTTTTGCTGTGAAAAATGGACAAATCCTATAATCCTATGTACAAGAGACATTATAAACTGTTCTATTGCTCTTATTGTTAGCGCGGCCGTGCCTTGTGAGTTTAATTTAGTGGACATTGCTGGTGGTTGTGAACTTTCTCTGCTACGCGTCATTTGGACTCATCGCCGGCGATTTCACGCAACTCCTGAGTCCTGCTCATCCTCGTGGTCTTCTCTCGAGGAGTATTGGGAGCGACACTAGTTCGATGACAAGGTGAGTGAGCGCATTTAATACTGCACGATGGAAATACTGATGTTTCTTGTTGGATACCTATAGGTTCACAGGTAGGGGTAGCCATTTTATAGGCATTTTCGAAAATTAGTTTTTTAGTACGCAAGTAAAAAAAAAGGTGTTGGCTATTTACACGCCACACCAGTGATCATACTTGCGCAAGCCAAACATTAACCTAATACAGAGATTTTGAAGTCGCTCAATCTTGTCCAATTGGTCTTGAGTAAGATCAAGATAGCTGGCATCAGCACAGTTAAGGATAAGAAAAAAAAGAGATTGTGCAATTGCAATTTTAGTGGTTATGGGAAGAAAATTACGAAGTCGTCTCAGGAAGCCCGCAGATACAATCAGTTTACGACTGACTTCCTGCAGTTGTTTGGTCCAGGAAAGAGTGCTTTCGATATAAATCCCCAAGTTCTTCACAGTGTGAGTTATAGGAATACGGGTGTTGTTAAAAGAAACTTGGGGAAGTGTCGACCAATCTATCTTAGAGACAGTCCGAGAACTACCAAATATAATCACTTGAGTTTTCGTCGGATTGATCTTTAGTCCAAACTGAGATCTCCAGTCACCTATTCAGAATCAGAATCAGAATCTGAATTTTATTTGCTCTAAATGTAGGTACAGTATAAGGTTAATAACATAAAAATTTGATCAGCTACATTTTACCTTACGGCGTGCAAATCATTACATTAGTAAAATACACAAAATGTCAAACAAAACACAAAAACTGTCAAAAATACAATTATAGAATGAATAATGAGAAAAAAACAATAGATAGTCAGGCAATTCTAAAAAAACATTAACAATTTATTTCATGTCAAATAGCTAATAAATGCTCAATAAAAAATAATCGTCTCAATGGCATAAGGTAACTCTCCAAGAGGGGCTTGGGTTTATATTTGGAGATCATCAGCATACATGTGGTAGAAAAAAGAAAGTCGTCGTCTACGTACCAATAGTCATAAGTACTCTATTTTTGGTGGTTAGTTCCGCTATGCTCTAGTCCCACTATGCACGAAATCACATTCGCGGACAGTGATGGAGAAAAGTGTTAGAGTGTTTTATTTTATTTAACCATTTAAAAGGTAAATTATGAGAACCTATAAGTAAATTCCGTAATTTCGCGATATTTTTTTTAATAAACGTTCCGTTTCATCATACTAACGCAAACTCGCCTTCCCGCCACTCAACACGTCGCGTCATTCATTTTATAAACAAAGTGTCCATCCATTTCATAGAACCGTAAAACGGAGTGAATAGAACCTAAGGGGTGAATGGGAACAAAACTTTGATTAGGATTTTAATTGTGATACCAATTACAATATTGGTTTCAACAAAACAACGTTTTTTTAAATCGTTTTTTATTTAATATATTAGCGTACCTATTAAGATGTTATAATAAATAAATAAATGTTGAAAATATTTTTTTATTAACGTAAAAATTTTCTTCAAAGTTTTGTTCCCATTCACCCTTTAGGTTCTATTTACCCAGTTTTACTGAACTGTGAAAAACGAAACGTCTTTTCGTAAAAGAGAAACTTAACCTAAATAAAATTCACCATTAATTTTTTTTTTTCTAAAACAAGCTTTTTTCGCATTCTTCTCAGCAAACGCTTTTACTTTTATAGTATACTAGAGGACGCCTCGCGGTTTCACCCGCGTAGTTCCCGTTCCCGTGGGAATACAGGGATAAAAAGTAGCCTATGTCACCCGGGGATAGAGTAGCTTCCCAACGGTGAAAGAATTTTTGAAATCGGTCCAGTAGTTTTGGAGCCTATTCGGTACAAACAAACAAAAAAATCTTTTCTCTTTATAATATTGGTATAGATTATCTAGAGAGTTTTAGGAGTTTTTGGAGCTGACTAATATTTATCATTATTTTACAAGGATTATATTGCCTTGCTTTCGTATGTGTGTCCGGCGACCGGTAATCAAATTTTCAAGCACCTCTGACATCCGATTTAGTAAAACTTGACGATTAATTTTTTTTTGCTTCGCACCTTTTGTGCATTTAGCCTGGCCATGTCTAGGTCCTTTAGTTTTTTTTATACAGTCCCTTTGCACAAAAAGTTTAGTTTTGCATTAGAAAGCGGATGTAACACATGCCAATGTTTTTTGGAATATTTGACAGCAAATATATCGAGTTGGTCTTATAGCCAAGCTTTGCTGAAGTATCATTACTAATTTAGTACAATAACATTCTCAGATCTATTTTTACAAGATAGCAACTGTTTCAATGATGCCAAATTTTCAAAAATATACCAATTTACATCACAATGTTCACTAGGAATCAATTTCCGAATAACTAAACCAGCCACTGAACTTTACTCGAAATATTCCGCCATAAAATCTTGGCGTACTTATGTAACTTTGGCCAAAAATAATAATTATGGTACTATGAAGCTGATGTCATGATATAGCCGCACGCAAGGTGTCCATAGCAACTCCTCATCAAGGTAGTATCATCGCGTGTGGGCTTATTGGATATGACGTATTGACAAGCGATATTAAATTTCGTACTTTTTAGTCCATTAGCTTGTGGGTACCTATAAGCTTGTTTCAAAAAGTTTTTTACTTTTTAATTATTACCTATATTGTTTAGCATAAGTAGATTCTTCATCTAAGAGCATAAGGCCTCTTTTGTTGCTGTAGGATGTGAAGGCATCTTTTTAGGATGCTAATGATAAACATTTTTCTCCACTCTAGAAGAGTCCATTCAAGAGTGTTGCAAAACCTATAGCCGAGTTCCAATACAAAAAAATATTAACTGGCTGTGTTCCATTTAATAGTAAATAAAAATATTTTTGTGTTAAACATAACCGAGTATTTACAGTCGGGGAGAGAAACTCTTAATTAATCACCTTAACAAAATATGTCAAACGTCAAATGACCACGTCTATTTGTATATGACAGATAGTTTTAACTAATGTCGAGTTTCAATTAAAAGTGCTAGTATAATCCCTGACTTTACCCGAAATTTTTCACTTAAAGAAATTTTCTTTGAAAACTGGTATAGTTTGATTTTAATTTATCCTAGAGATACATCTGTATAAATCTGCCCTATCTACTGGCAGATCAAAACCGCTGCGGCGGTCAATTTTTTTTCGGCTAACTGTCTGAACCGCCGCCGCAGTGGTTTAGAGTTGTTCCAAAAAATCGACTTAAAGCATCCGAAAATGTATGAAAACTTCCTTAGAGTGACACCAGGTGGCACAACCTTAACCATCACTCCTAAAACGTAATAGACTTGGTAGCCAAGCTCTTATAAATTGTTGTCAAAAAAATGTGAATCGTGCTCCATTGCGACCAATATTTTTTTCGTAATATATTTGTGGGTTTTATTAAAAGAACACATTAATAATCTATTAAATTATTACTCGTAATATGGAAATTAGTTCATTATTAGTATTTACACACACCTAGACTGTAAACTAGAGTAGTTTGTGAGGTATTAGGCTTTTAATGGGAAGCGACGCGGCGCACTTGCGCGAATAAATTTCGCCGCGACGGCTGGACATTACGACCACACGGTAAGGCGCCAGTCGGACACGCGACTGGCTAGTGAATAGGCTCACTACACTATTCATAAGCTGGTGATAGCCTATCTCATAACTTATACAATTATATTATTACTAGCTGAACCACGCGGTTTCACTCGCATCTTTGATTACTACTCCGCTCCTATTAGTCATAGCGTGATGTTTTATAGCCTATAACCTTCCTCAATAATCGGGCTATCGAATAGTGAAATAATTTTTTAAATCGGACCAGTAGATCCTGAGATTAGCGCGTTCAAACAAACAAACAAACAAACTCTTCAGCTTTATAATATTATATATAGTATAGATTATTCTTGTGATTTTTTTGCGATACCTACCTCAGATTACTTATGACCCGTAAGGTCAATGAATGTCAGTGATTTAGGGTATTAAATATGATTTAAATGTACACTTAGTTTTGACGCCCGTAGTAGGTACTCGTACATAATAAAATTTTACAGCAATACAGATTGGGATGGGATGCGATCTTTCTTCGCATGCTATCCTTGGCGGCCCACTTGCTTCTCTTCGGAAGATCCATCGTCATGCGCTGATGCCGTGACTGATGTGTTGCGCCAGGGGATGGAGTACTACATTCCATTCTCTGACGTAGCGCTGCCCGGCGTTGACCGACCATGGTTTCGTGCCGAGTTCTACCGTGCAAATGCGGTTAAACACAAGGCTTATCTGGCATGGATCGACGCTCGTGTGCACAAGGCAAATGACGTAACTCAGAAGACGAGAGCCTTCAACAGGGCTGCCAAGTCCTGCAAAAAAGCGATGCGAAGGGCACGTTTTGACAATATTAGCAGAATCGGGAACAAACTAGTTTCATACCCTGCTGGAAGCAAAGCGTTTTGGTCCGTGGCTTGAATCAAACTTCTGTCGCCTCTCACTACCACCACTGCTGAGACCCGACGGGTCACTGGCCACTACGTCGAAGACAAAGCAAACTTGTTTGCCGCCCTTTTTGCGGAATCTTCGCGTCTGAACTCTTACCTCCTGTTGGATGTGGGTCGAGTATGTCGGATATTCGCATCCATCAGAGGGAGGTCTGTAGGGTGTTGCGTAACCTTGACTTGAACAAAGCTAGTGGCCCGACGGGATACCGGCAATCGTACTAAAAACTTGTGCGCCTGAATTTTCTCCGATCCTGACACGCCTATATCGCCTTTCGTTAGTGACTGAAAAGGTGCCGAAGGCTTGGAAGCAAGCTAACGTTCAGCCCGTGCCCAAAAAGGGTAGTCGGGCTGAGCCGGCCAACTACAGACCCATCTCGGTAACGTCCATCCTCTGTAAGAGTATGGAACGTGTGCTGAACAATAAGCTCCTGGCATATTTAGAAGACAATGACATCCTCAGTGACCGCCAATAAGGCTTTCGCCGAAATCGGTCAACTGGGGATCTTCTAGCGTATGCCATTCACGTCTGGAGTGAGGCGATCGAGAGGCACGGGGAAGCGCTTGCTGTATCCCTTGACATATCTACAGGCTTTCGACAGGGTCTGGTATGAGAGCCTAATTGTTAAGCTTCCTTCCTTCGGCCTGACTAGTGATCTGTGTGATTGCTGACTTCCTGAGGGATCGGTCCATCCGAGTGGTTATCGATGGCTGTCTCTCGGTCCCTCAGGGGTCGGTTCCCTCGGCTGCCACTGTTTATGCTGCACATTAATGACCTGCTAAAACCCGGAACCTTTGGGTACGCAGACGACAGCACGGTTGCTGAGAGATAGGTGTCCGGCGCACGGGCTACTGGGCCTGAGATCTGGTCTCTCTGGGAGGCCGTGGTTGAGCGCTTGAACCTGTCTTTGGAGGTAGTCTCCGAATGGGGCGATGCCAATCTAGTCAGTTCCAATGCTGCTAAGGCCCAGGCGTGTCTTTTTTCCGCAAAAAAGAGCCAATTACACCCGGCTCCATCCTTCCGTGGTGTAACCGTGCCGATAACGGACGATCTCGACCTTCTTGGTGTTACGTTAACATCGACCCTCAATTTTGGTCCATTCATTGAGGCTAAGGCTCAGTTGGCTGCAAAAAAGTTGGGGATCCTTGCAAAGGTGAGACGGTACTTTACGCCTGAACAGCTGCTCAAATTGTATAAAGCGCAACTTCGGACATGCATGGAGTACTGCTCTCACCTCTGGGACGGACCTGCCAAATATCAACTTAATGGACTTGAGTCGATTGACAAACGGGCCACGGGACATATCGGCAATGATGCACTGGTCGCCTCAAAGCTGCAGTGCCTTGAACATCGACGCCAAGTGGCTATAGTCTGTCAGTTTTTTATTGGTTACACTTCGGGGAGTGTGCGATGGATCTGCACAATTTGATTCCACCTAGCACTTTGCATCACCGGACAATAAGACGTACGGCAATGCGCCACCGGTACATGGTGGTTAGGATGACCCATAATTACAAAGCGTTTTGCGAATACTTTCATTGTAGGCACAGCTATGGAGTGGAATTCCCTGCCGGAGTCTTTGTTTCCTGATAACTACAACATTGGGGTCTTTAAGTCAAGAGTGAATAGGTTACATCTAGGCAAGCGTGCTTCACCGTTGACCACATCATCATGTGTGGTGTGGTGTTTGTAATTCTTGCAAACACCACACCACACATGATAACATACACATCATTCTGTTTTATCCAACACTAGCAAAACACTATTCTATGTATCCTTTTCGTCTGGGTTATTTACACTTATTTATTTACACTATTTCATAACATAATTCTTTTGACAGCCGACCATAGATTTCCTTTTTTTTCTCTTCTATAGGTATTTAAGGTCCTTTCTAAGAAATTTAATATATTACCTTTTGGTCCGCGCGCTCTGTCATTTGTCTATGGTTTTGACAAATGATCATTGAGCATCGCGGACTTTGTACATAGGTCTACCTACATTTAATATGATTTATTTATAGATTTGTATCAAACTTACACATAATTATAAATCAAATCAAATCATATTTATTCGTAAATATAGGTTTAAATACAATAGGATGTTATAATAAGGTGGTCAGTTCGCTACATTTTACTCGAGAGCATACAAATATTATCAAATTTAGTGGTGTCGAAACAACAGACACACATTTAAAATGAAATCATTCAATTACTTACATACTAACACACAATTCCTTACGTACTAACACACAATTACCAATGTCAAAATAATAATAATAATCCAAATGTAATATTGCAATATGCTAAATGTCAGTGGTGTCCTCCATAAACTCAGTTGTGGAGTAATAACATTTATGAACTAAAAATTGTTTCAGTTTCTTTTTAAACATATTATTATTAAGATTCTTTATCTGTCGTGGAATTTTATTGAAAATAACTGGAGCCATTCGGTAAATACTTTTACGTAGGAGGGCTGTTTTACTGCGATCAACACAAAGAATGTTCGAATCCCTTTTTCTTAACCGTGGATCAGCTGGGGCTCTTAATTTGAAAAGTTGTGGGTTTTTCTTAACGAACACTTCCACCTCAAAGATGTATAATGACGGCAATTTTAGAAGCTTTAAGGATTTAAAATAAGGCTTACAACTGTCCCTTGAGTGCAGATTAAATATAGCACGTACGCATTTTTTGTGTGCTATGAATACATAGTTCTTGTCTGTCGAGTTACTCCAGAAGATGACTCCGTATCTTAGAACTGATTCTACGTAGCTATGGTAGGCAATAAGCACAGCGTCACGGTTCACATATTTGGACAGCTTATAAAGAGCAAAAGCAAAACTATTAATTTTTTTACAGATTTCTTCAATATGCGGTTTCCACGTAAGTTGACTGTCTATCACTAACCCTAAAAACTTTGTTGTATCCGTTTTTCTAACTGGCTGCCCATTGTGACTAATATTAACGGGTAGTTGTTGTCGTTGTCGCTGACTAAAATGCATTATACACGTCTTTTCTAAATTAATTTTTAAATTATTCAACTGCAGCCAATATATAGTTTGCTTTAGCGTGTCATTGATTTCTTGCTCATAATTGTACGATTCATCTTTTTTTATCATTATTGTACAATCATCAGCAAATAATACTGTTGGGTGATTGATACTTTTTGGGAGATCATTTATTTTGACCTATCTTCTGTGTTTATTCTATTTTGTTTGTTATTTATATATTATTTAAGTATTTTCGGTTTCCGTAAGTGTGTCCGTGGTATCAACAGTGGGTCCTATCAGAATATCAGCGCGGCGTTATTTTCTTTTTGGATATCGCTGCACATGCTGAGATAGGAACCTTTTTGGTCTCGCATAGGGTTTTAATTTTATTTTTATTTTATATTATTGTTATATTTTATGCATATTTCTCGTGTCTCCTGTGCGGGTCACAAATAAATATTTTTTTCTTTCTTTCTTTCTTTACCATCAGACGAGATAGTGGTCAAACGCGAGCCTATAGATAAATAAACAAGAATAAAAGCTTCTGGACCTTAGTCAACGATCCATGTTTAAACTGCCGTTAATTAGTTCATCCTCATTGATTGACTCGAAGTCTAGTAGTACGAGTAGTCTCATAGTCTTTTTATAAAACACGTGTGGAATTTGTAGTGTAAGAGCTCAGAAAAACAAGGGAAAATAATAATAAAATATTTAATTTAAAATAAACTTGTGCAGTACAATAAAATGTTAGGTAGGTCCTAAGCCGTCGGTGTCCGCCAGAAAAGAGAACGCGAGCCTCGGTGCAATATGCGAGCTAGGCGAGCGGTCCGCGCGTTTCTATCTTCACAGTTGTCAACTTCAAGATGGCTCTTGAGCGCCATCTATCGCTTTACAGTCGGCCTTCCTGAAACAGCTGCGCGTCCCGCGTAGCTCTCGCTTCTTGGTTTTGATGACAGCACAGCTTGCTCACGAACTCACTATGCGGCGACGACGCGGTCAGACTGGCATCTTCATGTCAGCTCAGTGTTGCCAGTGGCAGATAGTCAAATGTTACATGAGACATCTCAAAAAGTTACATTTTCATGGGCAAAGTTACATTACCTTATTTTATGTGGAAAACGACACTAAAATAATAAAATACTACAATTTGTTTTTTTTTCTACTATTTAGGTAGCGGAACGCACTTACTATACAAATTTTAGCGTAGATGGGCTCTACCCCTCGACTACCCCGGGTAAATCCGATGCGTTTAGTTTAGAACATTCAAATTACAACTAGAAACAACTATGTAGCTAGGTGGCTTGGTCGCATTAGCGAAAAGATCGATAAATAAAATCACATCTAGGTTACGCCGGCCGGTAGATATTCATCCCACTCTAGTTCTTGTAAACGAAACCAAAGTTACTTAAACATACATACATACATAAACTCACGCCTTTTTCCCATGGGGGTAGGCAGAAACTACAGAACGCCACCTGCTACGATCCTTACATACTTCTTTTGCTTCACTCACATTCATGCATCTAGTCTCATCTAAGTTACTTAAAAATGTAATAAATAGCCAAATTAACTTCTTGAAGCTATGTGCAGTGTATGGCACACATGTATCATGCTACTTGATAATCTTGATATTTAGTTGACGATTGATACAAAAATAAACTTATTTCAGTTGCAAATACGACTTTGTTGTTGATTTACTGACAACACGACAAACAAAAGCTTTCTGAGATGTGTTCCGTTTCACGATTATTTTTTGTATATGGGCAAATATTTTTAGTAAGTTCTAAAAGTTACGTAAAAGTTACATTTTGAGTCGTGTTACATGGAGGTTACGTGAGACGGTCAAAAGTTACGTTAAATGTAACAAAAGTTACGTTCTGGCAACGCTGTGTCAGCTTGAACTGACTTCTGAATGTCAATGCGATTGACGTCTGAATGTCAACTTGAACTGACATCTGAATGCCAGTTTAATTGACGTCTTAATGTCAACTTGAACTGACGTCTGAATGTCAGTGCGTGGGCTTCTGAATGCCAACTTAAACTGACTTAGCAATAACCGGTCGACCATGGCAGTATGACTATGTTCTTAATGTTTACATGCCGTACGCAAAATACGCGCTTAGACGTGGAGTTGCGGACACCAGCCCGTCTTAACCTAACCTAACCTAATGTTTACATAACCCAATTTAAATTAAAACCGCTGGCGGTTATAATGATGGCTTACCCTTCAGGGTCCACATCATAATTAGCCTTCGAAGTCATCGTCTTCCTCCTAAGGACGACACACGACTAATTATCAAGAATACAACCTCTTAAGGCTAGATATATTATTGAATTTAGTTTGTAAGGTTATGTTAACCCTTTACCAACGCCTCCGTTTAAGTTAAATCTTTTCCAATGTAATCCGATGAAAATGAATTTGAAAATGTTCCGATGAATCAGATAATTCTAATACTGAGTAAAGAATTACGAAAGTAATGTAGTTCAGGACGATTCATTTCATTTGATTAGTGCACAATAAAAACTTCGTCAAATGAATCCATTTTAGTAACTGTTAATATTAAACAATATTTATGATCGATCTTTGTTTAAATAGCGCTAGCCTTCAGAGGCGTTGGTAAAGGGTTAACATAACCTTACAAACTAAATTCAATAATACATCTAGCCTTAAGAGGTTGTATACCTTAATATTTTTCAGGCTCATGACAACAGCCAACGTCTCTAGTTTGAAACTGTGATACTTTTGTTCGACAACTCACATATGCGACTGGTTTCCACGCACCGTCCGGCTGCTTCTGAAGCAATATTTCACCTAACCCTATTTTGGACTCTTAAGTATGAATTTGGGTTTCATAATCCGGATTAAACAACGCCAAGAATGGTTGTTTTTCTAAAATTGATTTAATGTGGTTGAATGCAAGAGACTGTTTGTCATCCCATACCCATGGTTGGTCCTTTTTAATTAGGATATTAATAGTACGAGCGAGGCTAGCAAAATTGGGCACATACTTCCTAAAATAACTTGCCAGCCCCATAAACTGACGTACCTAATGACATCTTCCATCATCGTTGTCATTACCTGACAGACATCGCCGCTTGTTTGTTTTTTTGGTACCCTTTTTATTAATACTGTTGGTTGACTCGTCGTTCATCAACCTTCTAGCTTCTGTTTCCGAACGTGAAGGTAATTTTGGTGGTGATATAATTTTCATGGGCGTCGACATATTAAGCGGGCTATTTGAATTAAATACTTGACAAATATCCGATCCAACAATATTATTAAATCACATAAAGTGCTGGGGCTAGGGCTGGGGCTCACTGATTCGAACCTCCGACCCGTGGCACACTTGTTTAGCCAGAGCTCTTATCCAACGCACCAAGCGAACAGTTAATTGAAGCGGGCATATTAGATATATAATATTCAATTTCCGCTGAGAATGGGGTGAATATGCAATTTCTTAATGCAAATATGTAAATGCATATAATCCGGTCTCTAATCATTATTATTCCTGATAGGAACTCGCATTCGCAAAAAATGGCGACATTCCATTAAATCTTCCATTCCCTATTTAGGGAATGAGTTTTTAAAAATCCATCCTTGGAGCCTCAGAGTCATCTAAGAAATTATTGTGCAAGATTTCATGTTCCTAGATCCGTCGGTTTAGGTTTTACTGTCAGTGATTGAATTAATTTATTATTTTTTTAGTAGATAGGTTTTATAAAACTGATGAATAATAAGACACACGGTTGGCGCAGTGGTTGAGCGATTGTCTGCTGTGCTGTGTGTCACAGGTTCGATTCCCGCACGGAACAAATATTTGTATGACCTGCAGATAGTTGTTCCGGCTCTGGGTGTGTTTATCTACTCTCATATCGTAATATTCGAATTATAAATTCAAAACGAGTTTATATTGGCATACTTTATAAACACAATACCGAAATTTAGAAATAGAATCTTATTATAACATTATTTCTCTAACAAAATAATGCTATGAAACAATTTTTTTCTATTACGATACAGGACAAATCTAACAAGTTAATCACTAAGGAGTTTCCATTTTTTTTTGTCATGCCGTTTTATAGTACCTATTATAAAAAGATTTGATTCCAATTTAAATTGTCTATGGCAATGTCCGCTTTAGACTTAGCACGCACTGCGATTTTTATCCGCGCGAATTTTGTTTCTTTCTACCTGTTCATAGAGCTCAATATATTCGGGCGAATAAAATTCGCGCCGTGGTGCGGTGAATTCTGTGGCAAAACACGGATTTCTTGCGGTATTATTTCCGCACGATTTCTTTACCGCAATGCGAACAACTTCATACAATTCCATAGGTCGCAGAATGGGCGGAAAAAAATCGCGCGAATAAAGATCGCAGTGCCGCCTTAGCGCATGCGCGGTTAATGCGGTGATGTGCTGGGTTTTGGCGCCATTTAAACGTTTGGCAGGTTTTGCTGAACTGAATTTAATTAAAAATTAATAAGAACAGTGACTTCCTAGCATAAAACTAGTGTAAAAACATGATGAAATGTTTTTATTATTTACAAAATAACATGTAAATAATTATATGGTAATAATTTCACTGACCTCAATATTACCAAGAATTGTCGACCATAAAATGTTATTGCATCTCGTAAAATAGAACTCAAATCGAAGTATCACATATTTATCATTATTGGTGTTTATTTTTCTTTCTTTCAAACTACTAACACGATCTAAATGCACAACGGTCAAATTAACTGTGCACCTGGCTGGAACGCGACCTCACTCCCGACAACCCGCGCGACAACCCGCGTTCGCCTTGTGCTCCAATAGCGAGAGTCGAACGTCGGAAAGACGGCACAGCGCCAGGTGCACAGTTAAGTTCACCGTGTTTTATGTGGCAACATATCTGTACCTAATTGTTTTCTTAATTTTGTAGTCTCAGTCTCAGTGTGGAGAGGTGGTATTAAACGCCGCACCTCTAGTGGTGAATGGTACCCCCACTATGGAAGGACAGTGGCCGTGGCAGATCGCTCTTTATCAAGCTCAGGTAAGACTGTAACTAACTTATTAGTAAACGCGGCGTAAAGGGAATTCCAGTATAATCTCCAGACTCCATCCTGTTAAATCCCTTTCATTTTCAAGGTTTAAGTTTACCATAACTTTACTACGCGTCTAATTTCCTAACCTATAATTTCTTCTAAGTTTTAAAGGAATAGAATAGAATATAAATACATTTATTCGACACAGACAGAACACAAAAGCCACAAAAATACAGTAAAAGGCAGTAATGAATTACAAAGACAAATAGCGCTGAACGTGCCTATACTGAAAGGGTTACTGTACGGGTCATAAGTCTGTACACCGATTCGCCGTTAGTTGGTTGGAGAGTAACACGTCACAGCTAGATCCACTAGTTAAATATATTTGAGTTAAGTAAACTACAGTATAACTTAGATGGAAGGCGACTATTTCTCTCTCTTGGTTTGGATAGCAACACGGCTATAAGATCACTATCTACGTTGGTTGCTTTGTTAAGACGTTTTATACGGTCAAATTATGACGCACATCGTTAGCCTAAAGTAGGTTACCAGTATGCAGAAAAATGTACGGTGATGAGACCATACATGTTGTGAACCCCTAAAAGTAGCTAAGATGAGTATAGAAAGAGATAAAGAATCGCCCGTACAAAGTTAAGCACACACATTACAAATTAATCGAAGTTAAACGCAATGTTGTCTTGTGATTTGGGGTGGCAGTAGTCCGTGGCCGCTTGCTGGTTTTCTGGAAGTCTGCTGTTGGCAGGCTGTGGTCCCATAGGTTGAAGCTCGATGTTTTCTTGAGTATTTTCTGTGTTTGTCGGAAATCGCTTGAGCCTGAGCCGTGAGCTGTATTTCCTTATCATGACCCACAGCAACGTGACGACAGCACTTGTTAGTAAAAGATAGCAAATTGTGTATTGATGTACGTCAGGATCCATGATGGTTGATGGTAGTTTCGCCTCGTTCTCTTGTTGGAATCGCTGCTTCTCGTCTACTTCCTTAAAGTAGTTTTTCTTGAGAGTAAATAAGGCGTGTGGCGCGTTATGAAGTGTGACGTTGGTGATGTTATTTATTGGTGAATCCAAATTTGGAACACGCATGTCATAGTTCACGTTGAGGTTGCTGTTGTACTGATTGTGCGAAGCTATGGTTAGTTCCTTTGATCGCAGAACGCATCCTTGACCCAAAGTTATGATTGCCGCCGTTGTGATAGTTTGCGGTATTACGTCGTTTTCACAAACAGTACGTAATTCACACGTTCCGCAGCAAATAACCAGCCAGCTGTTTGATGCTTGCAACTTAATCCATGTCTCCTCGCATGACACGCTGTGCACGTCACACGGTGTCGCAGTTGTCCGATGACCTAGTAATTTTGCTTCGCAAGGTGCATTCTTGTTTTGAAGGTTGAACGCTGGCATATTTGCTTTGCAAATGTAATTGTCCTTTTGTTTTTTTGGTGCACCGCTTGAAGTCTTCTTCTTTTAATGAGATGTACGCGTTCTTCTCAAAGATCTCGGCAATTTATGGTGAAGATAACATCATCAGGTTGTAGTTTGACCCCGCCTTAATTGGTATGGCTATAGCCCCATAGTAAGTGAAATCCTCATCCGAAATTAATGGGATATGGACTTCAAACATGGAGTAGTTCTATGTTATATTTAATAATGTTATATTTAATATGTTATATTAAATAATTTAAAGATGACTGTCAGACGCACTATTAGGGGAATAGTGCGTCTGGCAGTCAAAATCGAAAATGTTTGCAAAATGGCGACGAGGGCGTTGCAACCGGCGTATACGTTATTAATGTGTCGATCGGACAACAACAAGTTCACCAACGCTCCTCCTTTAGGGAGCAACAAAGGATGGCGAGCACCATAAGGCAAATTCGAATTCCGCAGTCGTACTCCGACTCTGAGCAAACCAGATTGGTCTAGGAATGGATAGACGAGCGATAGAGCCTTTCAAAGCTGAGCATCTCTTCAGGGCCTCAATAGTCTGATCAAAGTGCTCGGCTTGTACAGCACGAACTAATAACATCGGGGCCTCTTGGCGTTCATGAGGCGACAAAACTGAGGATAACAATTTATTATTCGGATTCCGTCCCTTACGTATGAAAAGCCGGACCTAAGCGGTAACTCCTAACAATTTCGACAAAGAACTGTATCTGTCCAAAAGATAATCCAAATTATATGCAGGTTGCGTTTCCACAATTCCAATACGAAAGCCTGGCAGAACCACTGGACAGGAGAACCTGTTCTGGGGCCAGGATGACTCGCGATGCGTCAACCAGTCTGGTCCCCACCAAAGATAATGGTTAACAGTGGCAGGAGTCTCGCAACCACGCGACGCGCAGTCTGCGGGGTTCGACTCTCCTGGGACATGTCTCCAGATCAGTTTAGTCTCAGAGTTCTGAATCTGTGAGACTCTATTCGCCACATCAAGCTCCAAAGTTTGAGCTGAGGTGCGAAGCCAACAAAGAACGATCTCACTATCGATCGGTCCAAGCAAAAACGTCTAAGATATTAACTGAGCGACCCAGAGTGCTGTAAACATGATGAAGGAGCCTAGTAAGAAGTGCTGCTCCAGACAATTCCAATTAAGGAATATATATTCTGTTTACTAAATTATCATCCTCATTATCGTCGAAATTGACCGCCAAAGATTCTAAACTATTATGGTTTTTTTTGCCCTGTATAATGCATCTGCATTAGTGTTTTGTTTACCCTTTTTATAAACTACCTTATAGTCGTATTCTGCTAACTTTAACTTCCAACGGGTTAATTTGGAATTAGGGTCTTTTAAACTCATTAACCATGTGAGTGGTCTATGGTCTGTATAAATTGTAAATTTTCGTCCATACAAATATGGTCTAAAATATTTTATTGCCCAAACTATATCTAACAGCTCTTTCTCTATAGTAGAGTAACGAGTCTCGGTGTCAGATAATGTTCTTGATGCATAGGCTACCGGTTTATCTGAACTAACATTGCCTTGGGACAAGATCTAGTATCTAAGTACAATAATAATTGCCTAGCTATGTGTGTGCGTATTTATAATAAAATACCGAGGCATCTTAAAGCATTCAATACAGAATTGTTTAAAACAAAATTTTATAAATGTTTGCTTGAAAATAGTTTTTATAGCATAAAAGAATTTATAAATAAAAAATTTGATGTTCTCGGTTATTAATTGTTGATGTCTCCTTACCTGTTTGCCTGACTTTATAATTTTGCATGCTTTGTCTTATCCTAGCTAAACATGTTTGTGCCATATAAACTTGTATTTAACACCATTGTATACCATGTTTTACGCAAATAAATATTTTATTATTATTATTATTTATAAGACTGCACCTAGCGCGAAGTCGGATGCATCTGTTGTCAGGATGAAAGGTTTTTCAAAGTCAGGGTATTGGAGGATTGGGGCATTTGTTAGAATTTGTTTGCATTTATTTATTGCGTCTAAAAATTCGTCAGTATGTACGACTTTGCCGTTCTTTTTAAGACATACTGTTAAAGGTTTTGTAAGTTTCGCAAAGTCCTTTATAATCATTCGGTAATAACCTACTAGTCCTAAGAAAGCCTTTATGTCTTTTTGTGTTTGGGGTATAGGAAAATTAAGGACTGCTTTGATCTTATCTTTGTTGGGGTTCAGTCCTTGGTCAGTTAATTCATGTCTTAGAAAATTGACGTGTTTCTGTAAAAATTCAGACTTGTCTAACTGAACCTTGAGATTATGCGTTTTGAATCGCTCAAATACTAATTTAAGTTTTTCGTTATGGTTTTGGAGTAGCTGCGATTATGACGTCATCCAAGTAGGTAAATACGTTATCGATGCCTCTGAGTATATGGTCCATAAGACGCTGAAAAGTACTTGGGGCGTTCTTTAACCCGAAGGGCATCCTTAAAAACTCGTAATGACCTCTTTCAGTGGTAAATGCTGTTTTCTCTACGTCTTTTGGGTGCATTTCCAGTTGGTGGTAGCCACTTGCTAAATCGAGGGTGGTAAAATATTGTGCGCGCCCTAGTCTATCAAGGATATGGTTAATATTCGGTAAGGGGCATTTTTACTCTATAATTCTGTCATTAAGACGTCTATAGTCTATAACAAGCCTCCATTTAACTGTTCCAGACGCATCTGGCTTTTTCGGGACGATGTGGACTGGGCATAACCAGGGTGAAATACTTTCCCTAATGATTCCCTGATTTAATAAGTTATCTACTTGTTTTTGTAACTCAATACGCTTTTTGGGGGCCTGTCTGTAACTTCTTACAAAAATTAGGGTATCGTCATTTAATCTCAGTTCGTACTTAACTGTGTGAGTAAAAGATAAGGTTATTTTCTCGAAATAAAATATTTCACGATATTGATGACAGATTTTGATAATTTCGCGTTGTTCTTCTTCGTTCATATGGCTAGTACGAATTTTCTTTAAATTTTCGCAAAGTTCTTTGTCTATGTCAATGTTAGTCTCAATTGCGTTAAGTTCATGCGATTGATTATTCTCTGCTAACTGTGGTGGTAGTGCCTCTAGAGGTAAGACACAATTGTTACTAACTGTTTGCTGCGTATCAGTACAATTGATTACGGCTGTCTTGAAAATTCCGTTTTTTACTGTTACTATCGCGGCTGGTGACCTAAGTCCCTTAGACCAATAAAAGTCATCGCAAATATAGTTACCGTCCATATAGTTGGTTTTTACTACAATAAACTTCTCGCAATTAGGTTCGATGTTAAATCTCTTCACCGGATAATCGAAATAAATTGATATTTCGGTATTAAACGTTCGTACCACCTTATTTTTGAAATCTATACTACAACCTAACTTTTTCAATAAGTCCATACCAATGAGACCTTTATATTTTGGGTCGAAGTCGAACATCAAGAATATATGATAAGTATCTGTATTAAACAGCGGTGGTAAAGGTAAAATTGCAACGTATTCGTGACGAGTTACAGCGTGTGCTGTTTTAACCTGGAATGGTTCATATTCTACACAATTTTCAAAACTAGTACCGGCTATTACATCAGGTGATATCATACATCGTGAAGCTTCAGTATCGAGTAAGAATTTACCTTGGAAATCCGGCAGCTCTATATAAGGAAGGTGGTCTTTACCTTGGTGGTTGAGATCGATGGTATTCGTCAGCCGAGGTTCAATTGGTCCTCGTCCTGGAGAAAATCCTGGTGATTTGGTGCATCTTCAGGTATGTCCGACGTATACTCGTACTCTTGATCTTTATGTTGCAAGTTATGACTACAGCACTCACTGATATAATAGGGGTCATACCCGTCTAGGTAATACTGCTCTTGACTGTGTTGAGTGAAAACATTTCTTCAGGAACAAAGTGTGGTTTTCAGGCTGATTTACTGACCTCATAGTTACGTCAGATACCCTTTGTGGTGGATTTACCTGTTGACGTGGTACGTTCGGCTGCGATCTAAAATTGCCTGAGTTCTTGAATGTGCCTGAACCACTAGGCCTTACATTACTTGACGCGGGGCCGTTTTTTCGAGTAGGTATGCCTTGACCTCGCTGCTGCCTCGGGTCTGAGTTCCAGCTATTTCGGGGCGGGAAATGACTATAGGGTACCATTTGGTTAGGCTTAGGTATTTCTTTCTGTTTGGGTTGTATGACTAGTGAACTAAAACTATTATTCATTCTATTAAATGCTAATCGCGCCTCCTCTTGTCTCGCCGTTACTATAGCTGCTTCGAGAGTCAAAGGTTTCGCTATCCGCACACCAATAGATACATAGAACTCTAGATGGTTAACATATTGATCTATTACCATGTTTTCATAGTAATATTTAACAGTATGTTTGCCTACAACATTCAATGTTTGCAATATATCCCGCAAATGTTTCATCGATTTGACGGCCGCTTCCCATAAACCATTAGCGCTCGGCCATGCAAGAGCGTTGAAGTGTCATTCTACCTCCCAACAAGATGTGTAGTTTTCTGCACTAATACTCAAATGTTGCACCAATCTTTCAGCTTCACCTCTCAACCTCGTTTTCAGATGCTGCATCTTTTGCGCTTTGTTAATCATCGGGTTGTTGTGTATGGTTTCCGCATAAAGGTCCTTCAAGGAAATCCATTTGGTATAGTTAACCGAGAACTCGGGAACCTCAATTCTTGGCGCCGACTTTTCGTAGTGTGCAGTCGACCAAATCTTACGGCTTAAGGTTTTTCTTAGCTCGTCGTACTTGTCTTCTGTAGTGACGAACGGGTACACTACATAAATACTAAAAACTTTATTCCGTCAGTCACAAATACGAATTTCAAAATACCGATTTTCATAACTCCGAATGCTTCAAAATTCCGAATATAACAACTCCGATTTATCATTACTCCTATTTTTATAATTCCTAAATTTTAATATTCCTAACGTTTATAATTACTATTCTCAATATACCGAGTTTCAATAGATCGAATAACAAAAAGTCCGACTTAATGACAATTCGAAACATCACAAATACGAATTCCAATTATTAAAATACCGATTAATACAATTCCGAAATAAAAACGCCTCACAGAGGATTTGCAGCATGCAAGCAAGCACGCAGCATGCAAGCAGGCATGCAGCGTGCAAGCCGACATGCAACATGCAAGCAGGCATGCAACATGTAGCAAGCATTGTTTCTGTCACGGCTCCGGCGCTGCGGGGTTTGGGTGGCCCCACGTGAGCTTATCGTCGCATATGGTTTGAAGGCACGCCGCCACGGCTGAGGCTGGCCGGCGGTCCGCCGGCCAGCAAGCCGAAGCACAATGGCCGCCCCACCGCTCCGCGCCTACGCGGGCTTAAATACACTCTAGGGTAGGGCAGACAAAACTGCGTGAAAGTCAGTTTTACAGCGATTCGTTTCTGTCTAAATTTTTTAGCACAACATGTTGACTTTTAGTTTATTCGAAGTATTGAAAATCAGAATGTCGTTTATCGGACCGAAAACCCTTCGAGCATTTAATTCTTCGAACGTATAAAAATCGGAAAACTACAAATCGCAATTACAACTTTCGGTAAAATAAATTTCGTGATTTTTAATAATAGATATTATAATTCTTAGGTATTATACAATTTGGACTTTTGAAAACCGGCACGTCGAAATTCGGTATAAAATATTTTGGAGTATTTGGGTGTTCCCAGTGACGAACATGTTGTTGTAGTTAGAATTGGAGCCTTTAAGTATCGCTTCCAGCTCCCAATGTATTTTGTCAATAGCATCCCACTTTGACTTTAAGATTGACAAGTGATCGTCAAGTTCCCATTTTTCAGCTATGGCTGATACATAAATTTTAGCCAAAGCCCTATCGATGGCCTTGAAGTTGCTTTCCAGTTTAGTCAGCAACGTCTTTTTTTCGTCGTTTTCTCATCAGGTTCTCCCGACAAGTCTGTCAGGTCAAACTTGACATTTTCTTCAGTAGTTTGCAACATTTTCAAAATATCTGCTTTCGTTGTTTCGAACATGGTCTTGGTTTTACCATAGACATCTTCTGCAAAGTAGTTTATGTTTCTAACTTCGATTTCTTGCAACAGTAATGTATGTCGTGCATTGAAATCCATCCATTGAGCTTCTAACGAGGACAGCCGCTTGTTCAAGTACTCCTTTGTATTTCAGCTCTTGCTGTCCGTGTTGTAGTTGATGAACAATATTTTTCATCACACTTGCACGTAAACAGTATCTAAACATACAGGTTAACTTGGCCGTAATGCCCCATATAAAACCCTTGAGCTTTTTCTTTTGTCATGAAACCCAAGGGCGGTAAGTAATATTTTTTTTTAATTTATAGCACAGCACACAGGTCATGTAAGTTCAAGCAAGGAGTTTACACGCAATCGAAAAATTGTCTTAAAATGTTATCTAAACAGGAATTTCTTTGCAATCTCGCTACATGTTACTTAAATATACAACTAATGTTCTTAATAATCGATTTTAATAGTTATTTGTATCAAAAAGTCCATTTTTTTTTTCTCCGTCATGGCTGACTACCTACGTACGTACGTACGTACGAACGAAACATTTGTATAATCTGTGGTATGGGCAAAAACACGCCAACCGCTTAAAAAAAGTTCACGTATTTCGTAATAACAGCTGTGCTGACTTGTGTATTAAAGCAACTTGGAAACTAGTGCTATCATCTGGAATCCTTATGAAGTGAAGTATTCTCAGATGCTGGAAAAGATGCAGAACAAATTTACCCGATACTTTTATATGAAGCAATTTGGTGTCTACCCCTTCTACCCTCTTATGTATCCAACTCTTTTTGTTATAGGGATGGTTGGGTACTATAAGTTGGAGGTAAGGCGCAACCTAGCTCTTGCAAAATATGTTTTTATGGTTTTTCGTGGCATGCTGAATAATCCACAAATATTGGAATCGTTGGGATTGCTCGTTCCAAACAGGAGGCTACGGTTAGGACCTAGGCTTGACATTAAAAAGCCCCTCGGCAACCAGTACAAATTTACTAAAGTTTGCATCAGTGATTCGTGCAGTTAGAATACTTAATAGCATCTCTCTGCGTTTGGACATATTTTCTTGCTCTTTGGCGGAATTCCAGAGGGTGACACTTAGTGTTTTGTCCACTGTGTAACTTGTGCTTCTACCCAGACCCGTTACTTGGGACTGTACTATTAGTTATGTATGACTACTTTTGTTAGCTTGAGTCTTAACTGTTAAAACAAATGTATGTGTTAATTATTAAATAAATAAAATAAAATAAATAAATAAAATAATTCATAATTATTACTCGCAAATGTGATGAAAAACATTGTATGTTTCACGGGCAGTACGGGCATTACGAACCTCGACTCAGAAAGCCCTCAGTCTTCGACTTCGGGCTTCTACTAGAGCCTCGATCGTAATTCCTTAATTACCGCCCTTAATACACAATGTACTATTGATGTTATCAAAACATGTTGATTGTAGCTCTAGCTTATTCATCTTGATTGTAGACGATAGCTTCCTTGTAGTTCACAAAATATTTTCTAAACAGGTTTTGCAGATTCTCCTTGTGTAGCGAAGATACTTCCAGTTGTTTTAAGCTCTCTTAGTTGTCGAAGAAACTCCCCGTTGTTTGAAGCTCTCCTAATTCTCGAAGACACTTCCCGTTGTTTGAAGCTCTCCTAGTTGTCGAAGACACTTACAGTTGTTTGAAGCTCTCCTAGTTGTCGAAGACACTTCCAGTTGTTTGAAGCTCTCCTTGTTGTCAAAGACACTGCCAGTTGTTTGGAGGTACTTTTAGTAATCGAAGGCGGAGAGCCTAGTTGTTGTTAGTCGTTGGAGGCACTTCTAGTTGTTGCAAGCTCCTTCAATAGTTGTAGTTTGGTTCCGGTACTGTACTCTGGTTAGGTACGTGCGCCTTCTCAATCCAACTGGGGCTGCCCTCTTCCGGGAGACCAGCTGAACCGATTCGCTAACGTAACAAGAGGCACAAACACACTAAGATACACAAAGGCTCGAAGAACCATTTAATGTACGGGTCGTAACACCGATTCGCCGTTAGTTGGTTGAAGAGAAACACGTTACAGTTAGATCCACTAGTCAAATATATTTGAGTTAAGTAAACTACAGTATAACTTAGATGGAAAGCGACTATTTCTCTCTCTTGGTTTGGATAGCAACACGGCTATAAGATCACTATCTACGTTGGTTGCTTTGTTATGACGTTTTATACGGTCAAATTATGACGCTCATCGTTACCCTAAAGTAGGTTACCAGTATGCAGAAAAATGTACGGTGATGAGACCGTACAGTTACCAACTGAGCGTTTGCTGAGGTGAGTTTTCTAGTATCGACTTAAGAAACTTTTGGTGCACGCCCGTAGTTCCTATAAAATTGAAACAATGACGATCTGGTTTTAAAAGGACAATGGAAAAAAATATATAGAACCCATCCCCGCCACTACCAACGTGCAATGATATAGGACCTACCTAAGACTGGTCGGTATTAATAGTAGAGACTGGCCCTTTATAGCCCATCCTCCTTTCTGTAAGCTAAATAGTCAAATCAGTATTACAAATAACCTTTGACATTCAAAAGTTCAGTACAATATTTCATACAATATTGTCAATTTAACCTTGTATAGCAACTAACTATGAGTTAAGTTTTCACGCAAGTTGGCTTAATTGAAATAAATAATTAGATTTTGACTTTGAACCAATCAAAATTCCAGACGGTGGACAATAAGTACCTCTGCGGAGGAACCCTGGTGTCGCACAAACACGTCATCACGGCGGCCCACTGCGTCACAAGGAAGCAGTCACAGCGTGTCGTCAACCAGGACACCCTGACGGTCTACTTGGGAAAGCACAACCTGAGGACTTCCGTAGATGGAGTGCAGATCAGACTTGTGAGTATCCATAATTTAAAAGGGGGTGTATTAAACTCTTTTAGGGCATAAAAAAATCATTCAGTTGCCTCATCCCATACAAAGAAACCGTGACACGTAGCTAGCGTTTTTCATCTGATTATAACGATTATTTTTTGTAAATTGTTCGCGATCGCTTCCGTTCCACGGCGATAGATAGTTCACCATCTATTAATCAAACGATATCGATAGATAAATCAAGTAATCAGTACAGTACGTCGGGACAGTTTCTTTGTATGGGATGAGACCACCTAGGCTGAAAAAATACAAATCCAGAAACTTTCTTCAAGATGAGTCTATTTCATCTGTGAACTCTATTCCCATTACAAAAGTTTTATGACTCGCTAATAAGCTCTCTTTTATTTGTTCGTTGAGACACTTTAGAAACTCCACACATGCGCTATTGGCTCCCCGCTTCCTTTTTCTGCGAAAGTCTTTTAATTAAAGGATTTTAATTGTTGACTAAAGTGTTTTGCAAGCACTTTCATTCAAGTTACTATATTTAAAAATTATTACTTATACTTCGCTTACTTTTCTGCTAAGGAAAACAGCATCCATTTGCAATATTTGTTTTATTTTACAGCATAGAGCATATTTGTTTGTGTATTTGTGTTAGACCATAAAAAGGTATATTTTCTATCTCCTGCTTGCTATGGAGAGAAGAGGAAATTATGTTTTCTTACATTAATTTCGTTGCGGGCTTCGAAATAGCTCTGAATCGTTTCGCTGAAACTCATCGAGCTTCATTGCCTTGACGTTTTTCTGGTGGTGGCCATTTTTTATTCCGGGTTTCAACTCATGTGAAATAAAATAAGAGGGTCCTCGACTTCTTATGTTAATCAAACTGAATTGGAAGTCGTATTTTTGGTTATCTAACCAATGAAGTTGCTATCGTAAAATTTCAAAGTATACGACTTGAATGCGTATAAAAAACGTTGTTTAGATTCTTCCAAAACTTTCGAATTATTTTAAACAAGTAACTGACTCCAATACGATTTGTATTAAAATAAATTAGCGCCCCTTTTCTGATGGCTGCTGAATTACAAAACAGGATCAGAAATCAACAAGATTCATTAAACTCAGGGCGAGAATTTTGTGTCCATTGCTTATTCACAATTGATCGATTTTGATGCTTCTTCTTTGATAGAGCCGGTTTAGATTGCGAAATAATTTATAGGTGATAGTTTAGGCAGTTGTGGCTGGGAATGAATGTAAACAAAGTTTATGGTTGAGACTTTTAACTATATTTTATATTATTTTACGTTGTAACCTACATCTAAATACACGCACTACCGAGATACCTACTCACAAATCTTCAATTAGAATATAGTATTTTATTCCAATGCTCGATGACCTCAGTAGAGCTTCCGAAAGAGTGGGTCTTAGGATGAACATGGAGAAAACCAAAGTGATGCTGAATGCCCATGTTACACCCACTCCTATTAAGGTCGGAGACTCTACACTCGAAGTTGTTGGCGACTATGTC
Organism: Orthosia cruda; assembly: GCA_964057195.1. Classification (NCBI taxonomy): domain Eukaryota; kingdom Metazoa; phylum Arthropoda; class Insecta; order Lepidoptera; family Noctuidae; genus Orthosia; species Orthosia cruda. The sequence goes on along the minus strand of OZ059842.1, from coordinate 17,337,403 downwards.
TACCTGGGACAAACGATCCAGTTGGGTAGGGCCAACTTCGAGAAAGAGGTCAACCGTCGAATCCGACTCGGCTGGGCAGCGTTCGGGCAGTTGCGCGGTATCTTCTCGTCCAACTTACCACAGTGTCTCATGACGAAAGTCTATGACCAGTGTGTTTTGCCAGTGATGACATATGGCTCTAAAACGTAGTCGCTTACAATGGGCCTCATCAGAAAGCTTACAGTCACCCAAAGGGCAATGGAGAGGGCTATGCTCGGAGTTTCCTTGCGTGATTGAATCAGAAATGTGGATCTCTACATTTCAAATTTCTACAGTCACCTATGGGACTGAGACGTGGTCGTTTACAATGGGCCTTATCAGAAAGCTCAAAGTCACCCAAAGGGCAATGGAGAGGGCTATGCTCGGAATTTCCTTGCGTGATCACGTCAGAAATGATGATATCCGCAAGAGAACCAGTGTCACCGACATAGCCCGAAGAATTGCCAAACTAAAGTGGCAGTGGGCAGGGCACATTGCTCGTAGAATGGATGGCCGATGGGGCAGAAAGGTTCTGGAGTGGCGACCGCGAACCGGAAGACGATGCGTTGGTAGGCCTCCCACCAGGTGGACCGTTGACATGGTGAAGGTTGCAGGGATCCGGTGGTTGCGAGACGCACGGGACCGGTCAAAGTGGCGACGATTGGGGGAGGCCTATGTCCAGCAGTGGACGTCTTTCGGCTGATATGATGATGATGATTTTATTCTGAGTTTTATTCGAGTCGTTTCACTATTCATATGTTGTTGTGAATTTTAGTAAGTTTCATTTCTTGGTTTATTATTAAAGACTAGGTACAATCAAAAAACGAAGAAGTAAAAGAATCTAAAGATTTGTCGGGCAACTTCGTTTAAAAATTATTAGTTACCTACCTCACATCGTCTAGAGATGGCGGCGCCCCCGATAGGGCGCGCGGCGAGCGTAGAAATGGCAGACGTGCGTTCACAGCTTGCCAAGAGTATAGATGCAGTGTGTTCGGTCGAAGCGCCGTGACGCTGTCTCAGAGCGCCGTTTCTTCACGGCACCTTGGCGACATGTGCGCACTCAGTGAGACTTGTGGCAATTACCACAAAAGGCCGAGTGAAGACAGCCAGCGATATAGGTGCGAACTTTTTTGGAGAGAAGTATACCCCCACAACGGCAAACTCGCTGAATCGTGCTGCCACGCAACCCTGTCCCCTCTTGACACCCTCGAGGGATGGGGTACCGGCGGCGGCCGATGAAACTAGGGTCACTGAGCCACTCAGGTCCTCCACCCAGTCATCTCTAGGCGGGACGAAGTACGGCTTCGCGACCACGGTGATGTTAATTTACCACTGCCCCATGCCCTGGAGCAGCAGATCCTGAGCAGCGGCGCAGTGGTTGATGTTCGCCTGGAGGAGGCGTAATGGGGCCATTATTGGCACACCATTCGCCTCCTCCCGAGCCCTCTGTCAGGGTCCGGCCGCGGTGTTTTCGGCGGCGACGACGGCTGTTGAGGCAGCAGCGGCGGCTGCGGCAGTGACGGCGACGGTGGGGGCCTTGTCTCTCCCGCTGGCCTTGGCGGGCGGAGCGCAAGTCTTGCTCCCTGATCGGAGATCGGCTGGCTTGCCAGCTGCCGCATATACGTCGCAGTGCGGCGTGGAATGCCACGCACCAGCCGGCCTTTTGAACAGGCTGACCATAGCGGAAGCAGTTGTTGCTGCGGTCCACATCTGAGGTGCATTGAGCTCCCACGTGATTACCTACATGGCAGCGAAAGCACCTCAGAGGTCTTGGTCCCAATAGCTTCACCTGCACTGAAACCCACCCTACAGAGCCCTCAAGCCCTCAAGAGCCTACTGCCCTCTTTGGCTAATTTATGGGCCGCCGAGACGGAGCAGCTCACCGTAAAAGCTCGCATCCCCTTGACGTAAGGACGTGTAGTGCCCAGCCTCACCTGCTCGGTAGTGGGGGTGCCCAAGTCTGAACAATGGCGGCTACCAGCTCTCCCTCCGTCACAGAGTCGCCCAGTGCCAGAATCGCATGTCAGCGCACTTGGTGAGCCTGGATACTCGGCCTCGTTTGTATTTAGGGATGCTCCGAGCCTTTCGGCCAGAGAATCGGTGTTTCAGCCGCTGGCCGCACCAGGGACTTGCAGCATCCGGTCCCCAGTCGCGGTGACCGTCAATCGGATGCCCTCGATGACACCAAGCTCCTCCAAGTTCACCGCAACCCTCACTTTGGCGAGCACGTCGCAGTAGGACACGCCCTTCTTTTCCGCTTCCGGCTGTAGTGTGATCACTACAGCTGCGGACTTCGGGGTGCGGAGCCTAGCCACGATGCATCGCTTTTTGCGTTGCTTCTGCCTCTCCTTTATTTTGGCCACCCTTGCTGCCATGCTCGCCTTCCTCTTCTCCACGGCTACTTGCCATTCGGCGTCAGCCGCAGTAGATTCAGGAGGTGACATAGATTGAGGCCGCCTTCTGCTTGCCCAATGCCGCTTTGCTCGTCGCTAGCGGGGGTAGCGACGAGCGATAACTAACTCTCGAGAGATAACTGACTCTGGAAGACAGCCAGCTCCTGCCGCACCAGGTTCAGAATTCGGTCTTCCGCAGGCACGGGTTGGCCCTACCCATGCTGCGCCCCCCCCCTGTGGCTTCTCCCGGGGGCTGGCTCCTCCGAGCCCGGCCAGGTCCACTCGGAGATTCTCGTACTCCTTCGTGTGTTAGTCTCTAACACTGCCTGGTACTTCTTCCAGTCCGTTTTAAGACGTGGCGTCGGACTCCGGTGGCGAGAGTCGGGTGTCAATGTCTGACAGAACAACAAGCATTGGCTGGTGGTCAGATAGCATCACTGATGGCCGCGATAGCCTTTATCATGTCCATCAGCAATTTAAATTTTGCGCCAGCAAGCGGTGAATTTGTGTTTCGGTGCACTGTGTATTGGTTGTTGTTGTTGTTGTGGCTGCTGTTTTGGCAGCAGCCGCTGCTTTCTAGGCGCGGCATTTGCGCTATCAGTGGGCTGAGTAGCCGCTGCTTGGGTGGCGCACGTCTCCTCAAAGTGCCACGCCCTTCTCTGGGATCTGTTTTCTTTCCTTGTAGCTTCAGCAGCGGTAGATACAGCCTGTTCAGGCTTCCGCCTACGCCTTGCATGGGACGGAAAAGGTCGCCTCCCATGTAGGTTACATAGTTGTGGAGGGGGGTTGTGTCTGTTTCCCCTTCTTCCCCCCTCGATTTGTTTTTCCTCTGCCTCCGGGAGGGGGCCTCCTGTCTATTTGTGGGTCTGTTTTCTGCCGCCATCAGGGACACGCTTGGTGCCTCATTTTCTTCGGCAATTAGGGGCCTCTCAGTAGCCTTGGTCAACTGGCGCTATACCGGCGAATGTACCCGCCCACCTGTTCTTCGATTCTGCGATGTAAACCGGACAGCGAGGGTGGCATGCCGGGTAATCACGTGCGTAGTTTTGTACGTGGATTCGCCAAAGATCAACAGAACTACATAATAACAGATGGTCACGGGCAACAGACAGTAGACAGTCAAAAATGGCTTTGCCAAACGAACACCCGCATCTTGCTAAAAAAACTCCTCAGCCTGAGTAGAAATAGCCTCAAAATAATTATAGGGACAATAACGGGCCACACCCTTCTTAACAAACATCTATTCAACATAGTCGCCATGGACAGCCCACTTTGCAAAGGCTGTTTTAACGCCGAATAATCATTCGCCCACGTATTCCTGGAATGTGAGGCCGTGGCATTTTCGATACCGCCCTATTAAGGTTGCCCTAGTCGACGGCACGAACTATTTTGTGTGCGAGGTTAAAATGCATGCTATCTCATCCGACAACACGTGCGAAAAAGATAGATGCTTTGATGAGTAGTAGGAAGCTAGTTCGCGTACGAATTAGCACTTTTGCAAATTTGTATCGAAATGGATGATGATTTAGGACGAAAACAATCGCGCGAAATTTTATAAACAGACCTTTGGGAGTCTAGATATCGTGAAAAAACTACTAAATGTATATTTCCAAATAAAATTATTTGCATTGTTGCATTACTAATCTATACTTCTATGGAGGCCGATTTGCAATGTTCCTACTTCTTATGGTATTTATTTCCGCTCAAAGATGCGTTAAAATTAGTGTTGAAATATGGAGCTTTCGACGCTCATAACTTTCAAATATTTTATTTTTTTGTTTTTTGTTTCCATACAGGGCTAGATAATGATGCGACAAATTGATATAATTTTTATTTTGAACGTAATCAAACAGTGGAGTAATCGCCAGAATGTTTGTATGGAAGAATGATCGATTAGTGTAACCTTAAAGAAAAATATTACATGTATGGGTCCGATAATTTTTAATAAAATACCCGATGTAATAAAAAATTAGACATTTCTACTTCTCAAAAATAAATTGACAGATCTATTAATAAATAAATGTTATTACTCAATTAGCAAATTTCTGACCGATAAGAATTTAAATTGATAACATGACATCTCTGTTTTCCTGACTTGTACTTAATCATTTTTCATTTATTTTTTATTTGACTGTATTGACTGGAACTTGACAAATTTGTAATCCCATTTGTAATCACACTTGGGTGTTGGCAGGCAGCCCCCGGATTCCCACCTTCACGCTCCTCTTAGCATGGAGAGTGCAGGCTATCCAACTCAGGCCGCTCTCTCTAGTAAGGTAGCGTTAGACTACTCTATACTCCTGCGCACTTTCCGGCAGAAAGCGTATGCCTTTCTGGTACGGACGCGCGTTTGTAGAATGGCCCAGTTTTTCCCTTACTGCTCTGAAGTGGGCGGCCCAGTTTGACAATTTTTCACAAGGAGAGGAGGGTAGCAGGCTCTTGTCCTTTTTCCGGGCCGCAACACCGGCGGATTGCGACGCATCAGTGTCCAAACGATATTTTATATCGCCCGGTACACTAGCGGAAACACGTTCAGTGGCGGTCTCAGAACTGGGTGGTCCGGTATTTCGGTATTCAGTGGCGGCTAGGGTAGGTGGGGAGTCCTGGACAGACCCTCTTGGTGATGTTGGTGAGAATAATGGCGTACTTAGGCCGTGTGTCGTGGTTGTCGCGGCGGTTGTGCTAGTTAATCGGCGGCGAGAGACGGGCGACGCCGTGGGGCGCAACGAGGCAGCCGAGTCGGGTTTAGTCAAGGTATGTTGACGCGCGGGCAGCGCCGCTGTCGTGGCTGGTATGGGGGCGAGATAGTAGTGTGTATTCGAAACCGCGCGAATACCTCAGAAAATTAGCTGTTATAATGCTTTTCTTCAATAATCATTATATCACTCAAATCAACCTTCAGATATTAAAACAATAATCTCTAGTCTTTAAGACATCACATATCTTATTAAAAAAATCACTTTGAGGCAATGGAAAGCGATTTGTCATACTTCGCAGTCATGGTGCGCTGGGGCTCTTTTCAAAAATGTCCGTTTTTCAAAGATGGACGCCTCGCTACCATCGACACGACGCTCCGCTAGAGTGGCTTTGACCATACAGCCGAAATTAAAAAGTTTTTAATTTCGACGTCGCGTCGCGCTTCAAGTATTTTATTTATGCTTGATAAGTACCTTGCTAAAACCACTCTAGCGGTAATCATCAAGACAAATGAGGGTGATGGATGGAGCTCTGGGTCCTTTTATTCCAGATAATCTACGTACTATCATTTAGTCATTACCTGAGTTCCAAGCCCATGTTTTTTTACCAATCGTATTTTTATATAACATAGCTAAGCTAACGTATATTTATTAATTTACAGGTGAAGGAAATATTCGTGCACCCGAACTATAACGCTAGCAAGTTAACCCGTGATGTCGCCATCTTGGAGCTGCGTAAGCCCGTGAGGTACTCCGATTGGGTCCGACCTGCTTGTATCTGGCCTGTCGACAAGAAAGATCTCAGCAATGTTATTGGGAAGATTGGCTCCGTATGTATTAACCTGTGTTTTTTTTATTCTATAAGGGAGCGATTGTAATGTGAGCTTTATGTACATGGGTACCGGCAGAACTACTAGCAGGGGTGTGCATATTCAAGAACCCTCAAATAGTTTACCTATGGACATTCAAATACACAGATAAAATAAATATTCGACTTATGAGATCTGCAGTAGTATGCAAGAGCAAGCGAAGCAAGCTCGACAATGGTTGTACCCAGTCTCGGGTATGCTAGGTTCTTTATTATGGGGCTTTATATTATATATGTATTTTTTTAATATTATATACAAAAGCGGGGGTTTTCAAGTGCTCCTTCTTACATCCTCCCGGTGCCCATTTTTAGGGTTCCGTACCTCGAAAGGAAAAAACGGAAACCTTATAAGATCACTTTGTTGTCCGTCCGTCTGTCTATCTGTCAAGACCCTTTTTCTCAGGAACGCGTGGAGGTATCAAGCTGAAATTTATATCAAATACTCAAGTCTAATGTCCCTTAAAGCTGTGAAAAACACCTGCGCAAACGATACAGCCGTTTATGTCGCAAATTTCCGCAAATTTTCTACATTCGCAAGGGAATCAAAACCTACAGGGTACTTACCGTAAACTCAGAATCTTGAAAAGATATGGCTAAATAAAGTATGGACGATTGCCCTAGCAACGTATAAACATTTTAACTAGTAATATGTAATGCTGTATAGCTGAATATTAGTATTTCGCATGAAAAATATTTCAGGAACTTTTTATATCGTCACAATCCTGAAAATAAAATCTTAGAAACTCCTTCATCAATAGGTATACAAACTTGTAAAAGAATAAGATTTTGCTATGATACTTTAGCAAGGCGTTTAGAGTATCTTGTGGCTAAATAATAACAGCTGCACAGATCGATCTTCAAGGTTAAATAACGCTTGCCGAGGTCATTCCGTGGATGGGTGACCATCTTTACTTAACGAGTTTTCTTCGTGCCTTGGAAAGGGCTGTCTTTTAAAGGTTCATGATGAATCAATACGCAATTGAAAATTAAGACCATACAAGTTGGCTCTGTATTAATACATGGTATCCGATGAAAGGAACTTCGTTCAAAACGAGTACCCACGACACGACACCCGCAACATGATTTTTAATTTGGTTCTAATCGAATCAAGTGTAATCGAGAAGAATTGAATGTAACTTTTTGGTGACAGTACTATTTAAGTGCCGTTTCTTTCCAGATAATGCCAATAATTTCTAGAAATCACATAAATGCAATTAAAGAAATCGACGTTTTGAAAAGTATTTCGATTGTACATTGAATTTATTTACATAGATAAAAGTATATACAGTGTATAAATTACTTAAATAACTAAGACTACAAACATATACACTTTAACCAAAAACTTCTTACTAACTAAAACTAAAAATATACACAACTAAAATATGGCGTCGAAAAACTCCTCCACATCGTTGCCCACTGGTAATGTACCCAAAAGGCTGGCAGCATTGCCACGTTGTATGGCAATGCTTAATTTCTGACCAAGATAAAAGCCAGCCCTTGGGTCACGCGAAGTGTCAACTAGGCGTTTGGACAGATCTTTAAACAAAGCGTGAGTACTCGGACCCCACGGACCAAGAGTTTCAACCCCAAACGGTTCGAAAATATAACTACCGATGAGGTTATTATATTTCCGCCGTTTGAGGTTCTCTGCTGCCGCAGCGGCAGTGCCAGCACAGCACGATGAACTCGGAAGATGGGATGGCGCAAGAGTATCGACACAAGTAGCGTCCCACACTAAAGGCCTACCCATCTTCCATGGAAACAAAGACATCCCGTCCGGTCTTTTGCCATCGTCACGTGCCAGGCCATGGGGTTCTAATACGGCCGGAACGCCGACGGTGACGAGAGCACGTCGGATGATGTCGTTTATGTTTCCGTGCCGAGCGAAGCGACCCGCACTTCGGCTGCATGAAAGACCGTGGTGACCGAGGCTGTTGACAACTTCGCCACAGTGGCAACGATGTGGAGTACAACAAGGAGCGCCAAGACGTAAGGAAGCAGCGAGGCGGAAAGTAGTGTCGTCGAACAAGGTGCCTATGTTCGACGACGGTATTGCGTGAAGCCAGAGGCCCGACTCCCACTCACCCACAGCCAGCAGGCGAGCGCGCTCGGCAGGAGTGGCTGAAGTGGCAATAAGGTGCTCCTGAACTGCTCTGCAGAGCGGCTCATCCCACTGTCTCTGGGAAGATGGGTAGTCGGGGGGATTACAGTTCGGGCAAGCGAGTCTCCAAGCATCAATAGCCTCGGTGAAGCACGGCACATCAAAATTAATCAGTATGGGAGCTAGGATATTCCTGATTAATTTCTCAGTACCGTGGACCGAGGATATAAATGCCGGTAAACTAAAACTTGAAATTTTGCGGATGCCGAGGCCTCCCATACGGATGGGAAGAGTAGCTTGAGCCCAAGCTCGGTCGTCCATGGCCACATTTAAAATTAGAGTTAATGTATGACGGATAATTTGGTCCATTTTTTCTAAAAGAGGAGGGTGCTTCCATAGATGAGAAGCACGAAGGAAATATGATAATTTGGGGCCAAAACAACAAAAGCGAATTATGGTGATGGCCGAATGCATGTTAATTTGGAGCAATCTTTCCGTTGTTGAAATTTTGTATTTTTTCCTCAATAAAATCGGGAAAGGAATCATCGAAGATTGGGGACCCAAGGAGACGAAGAGAGCTTTTTTCAATAATTTTGATTTCGGGGGCTATTTTATTGAATTTTGAAAGTGTCGCTTGTCTGTCGGTACTGTCAGATAAAAATAACTCACATTTGGAAAAATTTAGATCCAGTCCTATAGAATGTAGTTGGTTTTTTAAAAATTGCAAGTCATCTAAAACTGTGTCTACATCGCCTCCTAGGGTACCATCATCGAGATACCATACGTTAAATTTTGAATTTAGCTGTCGAATAATTGGGTGAATAGCTAGACTGAAGATCACTGGCCCGAGAGGGTCACCTTGTTGGCAGCCAACAGCGGATTCCGATAATTTAGATGGATGCCTATAACATTGCCAGAGAAAACTAAAAATTTGAGGTATTTCTTTTTAGTTTCTGCCAGCAAGGTGTCCCTAATAACCGAATTAAATGCATTTTTAATATCAACCTTCAGGATGACCTCTCCTTTGCCAAAATTTAGGTAGGTCGATAATGCATGTACGGCAGCCTCACAGCCCCCTTTGGAACCGTAACCAAGCTGCAGGGGCTGAAATTTTTCCGAAACCACCTCACCATAAAATTTACAGCAAATCTTGGCTGCCATACGCCGGTAAGTAGTCCCTACGGCAATGGGACGAATCCCGCCATCCTTTTTGCGCAGGGCTCATAAATTGGCCCCATACAACATGTCGATGACGGTCTCGTTTACCTTACCGGAGAGCATAAGGTTCATCAGAGCCGTAAGCTCCTTCAAAAGCAACTCACCAGCTTCCCCAGCGCCTGAACACATTAGGTCCTTTAAGTGCTGAGGACTCAGGCCGTCGAGGCCGCCAGCTGAGCCACTCCGGAAGGAACACACGGCTCTGATCACCTCTCGACCTGCAATGGTGAGGGTATTAATATCAGGATCGGGGGCGTCGGGAAAAGAAAGACCATCCACTGGGGCAGGGTGTTTGCTCTCCAGAGCTGCAAGAGTATCTGGAGAACACGGTGCCACCACATCACTACTAAAAAGAATCCTGGCTGCTCCGCTAATGTCACCTTCCCCTAACTTCGATTCGACCAGATGGGATATACCTCTTGAAGAGGTATACCTCTGTGTCGATAATTTTGAATCCAAATTATGGGCCGAAATGTAACAATTTTCTTTAATTTGTGAAGTTAACGTCTTTTTGCTTGCCTGAACGTTTAAAATTCTGTAAGGGAAGGTGAGAAGATGTTCCCAAGCACTTTGTGAGTTTTTAACCTATTTAGATTGTACATTTGAATAATTTAAAAAAAACCGAATCCGAATTAACTCGCCTAAGCACAAAATTAAGGAATATTGGGCTCTTAATTCACTGTTCAAATATTATTTTCGATAGGTACAAAAATAAATAATAATGAATAGGTACTGTTCATTTCGACTTACGCAAATGTCTTTAAAAGTAGGTTTATTGACTACAATATTTTTGTAATTAAAAGTAAGTTTATTGACTACAAGTTCTTCTTGTCAAACAAAAACATGAAAAAACCTGTAATAATTCATTAATGAATATTTGAATGTTACGAGTTAGCGAGAAACTTCTAGACATGCTTAGGGCAGTTGTTTAGCCATCTCCTTTAATGATTAGTAACATCTTAGTAAAAAAATATATCCCTATTTAGGGCTGAGCTACGCATGTAGCCTGATTGAACTACTAAAACTTCAAACAAATAAAGCACCATTCCTTCGGCTTTCTATCGAAAACCGTATCGATTTGCATCAATATGAAATAATATTTATTTAATACAAAATAATTCCTAATTACATACAAATAGTTTAACTCCGGTTTAACTGCACCGAACACGATACACAGAATTAAAGACAGACAGCAAACAGATCTATGGTTCGTTCGGTCAATTAGCAACTTTATGGATGGCGCGGGCAAATGCAACGCGTAAATTCTGCCTGCCAACTCGCTGCAATTGCAGTTTGTCGGAACACCGTGATTATCCGACGCTTGGCTGCTGAACGATCAATTAGCACTCGTTCTCTTAATTAGCTGAAAGACGACGCGTGACTAATTGTTAAGTTGATACCTACTGACAATTCACCGGAAAAGTTTTTATCCTGCCATTTTGAATTCACTTTTTCAGTATTCTTGTATTGTACGCGAATGGTAAGCAAAAATATCTAATTAGGAGCAGTAATAGGCCTAAAACCGACTGCAGAAATCTGCAGGAATCAGGATTTTTGAATAAACATAATTTTCATGTTGATACTAGCCGTGCTGACACATGCTAGGCGACTCTCCAAGGTGCCATGCCCAGTGCCGCCGGTTGCGAGCATTTTAGGATGTTTGTTTCTATTTAACTCGTCAGGTATCTTGCTAGGTTCTACTGGTTCAAGCCGGTAAGGAAACCGCCTGTCAGTGTGTTTTCGGTCTAAGAGTTCTTTCTGATATGGCTGTATTACTTATTCAATTTAACTAAATTCTCAGCAGAACCTATGTTCGAAGACTGGATTTTCTTGCCCGGGCCTTGATCTCGCACGCGCTCTATTTCCAAGGTGGGAATGGGGCGTTTATGCTCATATCTAACGAAATGTAGGTCAAGTATCTCTAAGTAGTCTGTAATGTAGGTGTGGGTTTATTGTCTACATAATTATAAGTCACTATGTGTCTATTTTCCTTTTCATGAAATGTAGGTCAAGTATCTCTTAAGTGTTCTGTGATGTAGGTGTGGGTTTATTGTTTACCTAGTTATAAGCCACTCTGTGTCTCTGTCTTACTTTTTATGAAATGTAGGTCAAGTATCTTTAAGTAGTCTGTGATGTAAGTGTGGGATTATTGTCTACCTAGTTATAAGTCACTCTGTGTTTCTGTCTTTCTTTAATGATATGTAGGTCTAGTATCTCTATGTAGTCTGTGATGTAGGTGTGGGCTTATTGTCTACCTAGTTATAAGTCACTCTGTGTCTCTGTCTTCCTTTTTTATGATATGTATGTCTAGTCCCTCTATGTAGTATGTGATGTAGGTGTGTGTTTATTGAGTACCTAGTTATAAGTCACTCTGTGGCTCTGTCTTCCTTTTTATGAAATGTAGGTGTGATGCTATATGTTTTTGTTTGCCACTAATATACTGAAATCCGACTGCAAAAAACTGCAGGTATTTTGTTATTGATGAAACTTGATTTTTATGAATGATCCTTGATAGGTAGTAAAATATGTTACTGCAGGGTTGCCTGGCCACTTCTCATGTATCGTGGGTATGCATGCCACATCAACTAGACCACAGGAATTTGGGTTTTATTGGGTTGTTAGGTTTTCCAGGTAAACTGTGTAAACTTTACCCACAGCTTGTGGCTAACTGAGAGCTGGCAATCTTATTTTTTCCTGATTTATACACCAGTTTCTTTCTAATGACGTGACACGAAAAACATTTATAATTGGGGGTAAATTATCAAAAATTTATTCAATTTAAGTTATTGTGGCTTGATATTTCTAGGCAACCCTGCAACGATCTATTCTGTGTAGTACTGTGTACTACGATCTACACTGTCAAGTATCAACATGAAAATTAAGTTTAATCGTTAAATTATCCACAACTGATTTAATATATTGTATAGAAATTAAAGTAAAGATTATATCTACTAACGGTGAAAAGTTGAAATTCTTCATCCTAAAAAGAATTGCCTTAGCTGTACACGTAAATTGGAGATGTTTTTTTTTTTCGTCTTGCCTATGGTGAGGGGTGTCATTGGATAGGCCATTCTAAAATATCACGGGTCTGTAAAAACCATTATTCGATTCAGGGATCCGTTTGCGTAAAATGAAGCTTTAACTTTCTAATTTTTCTTGAGAGTCTAGTGTCCCTTCCCCCTCCGGCTACATGATTGCTTTTGGATATGTGAAATATTCACAGCAGTAGTATATATAACGAAATTAAAAGGAAAACCATCACAGCTAAGTAGGTATGCTTTACAAGTTTACGAGTTATAGTCGACCAACTTATAAAAAGTACTTGGAAAAGTATTTTTTTTTTGTATATTGATGTATGGGGACAACAGTTTTTGAATGCCAAAGTTAATTTTGTTCCTTCGTTCGCGCAGTGTTCGGGGATTTCATTGTTTATGAACGTTAGTAATGTTACCTATTTATTTTGGTGAATGTATCTGCTTATACGGAACCCTGTGTGCGCTAGTCATACTCGCACTTGGCCGGTTTTTTATATCTGTTTGTGTTTATTTATCAGCCATCAGTCTTCATAGACAACAATCAAAGGACCATGGGACAAATTGGGCTCAGTGTCCAACAGAGTTATGCCATATGTCATTGTAAAGTATCTTTTTAGTACTTAAATTGTTACTATGGGCACCATCTTTAATTCCATTGCAGAAAAAAGATATACACCTAAATAGGTTTCGTAGACAAAGACAATTAGTAGTCATAAAACTGTTATTGTAACAATAAATTCATAACTTTATAATAATGGTAAACAATAGGTAATATATTGTTTACCCTTATCTACTACGCTAGTGTTTTTCGACACTCTCCATCCTCTCTCAGTAAGTCGACTCGTGCGCACTCGTTATTAGCTGTTCGTTTCCGTGTATCCTCTTTTGTTGTGTGACTTACTGACCCTAGCTTGTTTTTGACTATGTATTATATTGTGTAGTGTAATGTTATATAGTATATTGACTATGTCGAAAAAAAAGGAAGAGCCGCATGTCTTGCAATGGAAGCAAATCAGTTGGAAGACTTTCCTCGGCTTTGTTAATGAGATTTTAATGATATCCCTTGGGTCATATATCAAATCGAACTTACTAAGTCATATTGCAGCGAACATTTACGCAATGGCTTATATACGATATAAATATATCGTGAAAATGAATTACATGATTTAACAGCATGCAATATCCAAAATCAGCAAGGGTGGTTATTAAGAGGAAGAATACAGTCAAGACATGTTCGAGCACATAAATATTACGTATATATTCTGGTCAACAGAAATTAAATAGGACCAGATGCCATCGCTCAATATTACTGTTCGTGTCTAACAGGTAGAGAAACAGGAAGTTGTGCACATATCATTTAAATAATATGGTACCTAGGATTAGGTAGGCACATACAATTTAATGCACCGGCAGGTCATCTAAACGACATTATTATTGATTTATGATCGATGTTAATAAAAATATTTTTAACTGATAACAGCTGTTTTGTTTTAATGTATATTTTCACTTTGAATTAGAACTAGCATAAGATTTCAAACAACAAAAAGTATACATACATTAGTACCTACGGAGCAATTTTTTTTTGTTCTTACACCATCTCCGCATGATTGCTTTTCACACCAGTTGGATGGTTTCAAAATCTATAACGGACATAGGTAGTTAGAAACATTTTTTCTGTTTAGTATTCGAGATTTATGGCAGAAGAAAAATATTTATCAATAAACAACCCCATGGATTTTCACAAAAATGAGTTTATATCTTTATATTTATTGAAGGACAAGTAAATTCCAAGTGGTCTCATCTCTGATGGTGGGTGAGCCCAGGCTTCATACATTTTTGCCCATGGTCCTTTGTTCTCGGGTCAATGTCTTATACAGTGATTCCTCCAGTGAGGACAGCTACTCTTCAGTACAACATAGCTACCATCTATTGTGCAGCTCTATTATATCTTGTCCTTTGAGGCTCACCTTTGACCAGTATCTCACCTGATGGTAAGCGATGATGTACTCGACGGTGAAGCACGCTTGCCTAGAAGTAACCTTTATGCAGTTGGAGTAGTTTTGGCACATCAGTTGGAGTGCTAGCTCATTCGGGTAACTAACCTACTAAGTAGATTTATTTCTATTCCAGGTGGTAGGCTGGGGTTCTGACGAAACAGGCGTACCGACTGAAGAGTTGAACCTAGTGGAGATGCCGGTGGTAAGCCAAGAGACGTGTCTCAGATCAAACAGCGGGTTCTTCTCGAAATTCACTTCGGATTACACCTACTGCGCTGGTTACAGAGATGGTAAGATTGACCCTTATAACTGTTCTGTTAAATGTTAATATTGTGGGAATATTCTTTTCGATATAATCTAAGTAAATACAGTACCTTTCCCTGCCTATCTATCCATTTCAACCTTGTACATCGCTTAGCCAGATTTTCGGAAAAAGCTTGTAGAAATTTTGGTACTTGGGATAAAAATTCTCGAGCATGTTGAAAGGATTCACCGAATATGCTCGCGAATGCTTTCCAACAATATCAACTTGGCTAATTTGTTCATGACCGGATCCGTACTCCCGGCCACTCCTTCGCCAAACACCCTAACTGCTGGACTAGATATTGCTTTATTCCTGTCTTCATATCATACTAGCAAAGGGTTCGCAGCCTGAATGCCTCATTGCAATTTCTTGGTTAAAAAGGTCCCCGGATTTTTTGTAAACAGATTCATTTTCCAAACTACCATTTCTCCTAGATATATTTCTCCTAGATATACAGATACGTAGAGATGCGGATATACCTTTAATTGTATTTTTTTTTTCACATTCCTATAGTAGTTTGACATAGTGCATTTATTGTAAATAGTAGATAGTGTAGTTAGTGTAATGAAATGCTTGTTGCTTACAGGTGTCTACAATGAAAAAACTGGCCGTAGGGAAAATACGTTTAGTTTGTTTGTTGCATACTCAAGACGACGATTGTCGCCAACGACCTGAGGCAACAAAACGCGCACACGTTTCACACCCGCCCGACCCTAAATTTAGCAGATTTTTGTACATTCCTTTTTATTCTATGACTTTAAAAAAAAACTTCGGATCAAAATGTAGATAATTAAATTGTCTTAGTGATGGTGTCGATTTTATTAAAATTAAAATTTCGTCGCGTTTTGTCCGTTTTAGACATAACTTTATAAATTAATTACACTATGTTACATACGAATAAAACTTAAAATTTTCTTAGATCAAATTATAAAAAAAAAAATCTACTGTAACATATAATTTTTCCTAAAAGTACAACTAGCCGTTTGACGTGATTCTCATTTTAAAATCAGCTACTCAGGGGTATCTATGCCTTAATCCGCTAACTTAGATAACAGTAGCACGAACGCTTAGCTCCTTCTGCTTACTAAATCTTTAATATTTTCTTTTGACTAACGTGCACAGGTACCTACTCTACCTACGGCTTTAAAACTTTTAACCTTTTTACATACCTTCCAACTAAAAGTTTAACTTACTCCTAAATATTTAGCAATTAGGCAAAAATAAAAAGCTAGAAAAACAGATCTGCCCAAAAAACTATAGGCCAACCGCTGAGACCGTTCCTAAGGTAGCAAGAGAGATATTGACACCCATCAGCGAATTAACAACTGAAAGGTCACCACATCCGCGACGACACTAAGTCCGCCGTACTTTTATGTTGCATCAGGTTTTAATAAGCAAATAAATTCACTCCTTCCATACCGCGCAGCTACTTTAGAATGGTCTCAACAGCAAGTAGGCCACCACATTTTTTTTATGGTTTGTATGAATACTTAAGTAGGTACTTATATTATACCTCGGTAACATTTAAGACCAAAGATAAGTAACACACGTAATACCTTTATTGGGTAACAAACCACGTGTCCGATGGGATTTTCTTCGGTAAAAATTACGAATTTTCACAAATAGGTACTTTTAGTACTCAAGTCAAATCTTGAGCTACAATTTCTACTATCCTAAGTTGTCTGATTTATGTAAATAATCCGATTTTTCAAATTTAAAAAGATATATTTTAAAATAGCAAATATTGTTGTAGCAGAAAAAGCAAGAAATTGTGTTTTTTTATGTTGTAAAATTGTGAAAATGTTTTATGTTCTTTAAATAAATTTCAGAATACAGAACTTGGCACCCATTTAAATCTCAATTCTTTTGTCGGCGTAGTCAACAACCTCGCATATTCTTAGTATTGAACTTGGCTCCCTTTTTCACATTTATGTTTTTGATGGAATATCTTTACTTTTTGTACAGAAATTATTAGTAGGTACTTATTCATAATTTATTAATCTACTGTATTTTCCTACGTTTACCGGCTATAATTGTCTTCAATGTGTTATTTTCTATATTTGCTTTTAAATTTTCGAGTGAATTGCCCATTCAGTTATGGTTTTTTTTTCGCGTTTTCTATTTATACTTAATTTGGCAAAGTCGGGGCAGTATAACGTGAGCAGGCGGTTATACTCTAAAATAGAGCTCTCTTATGCCTTAATTTTACTTGGATCTAAATTGTTAAAATATACTCCATCTAAGGTTTTAACTTTGGAGAGTCCAACTTAAGCTTGCCTTTTACTAAATGTAGCGGAGCCTTTGTCGAGAAGAGCGGTGTCAAGGCTAAGGCCTTGTAATTTGTGGATAGTAATACCATATGCTAAGCAAATAGGGAATTGTTCCCTGTGAACATATAAATTACTTATAATGTTTGTGAAAACAGAATTTGAAAAAAACATACCGTTCAGAAAACCGCTCAAGATTGATGACAGCCGATCTTTATGTGGACTTTAAGGTTGATTGTTTGATTGATTGTTGATACACTAAATATCTGCTAAACTGAAATTAAGCAATTCGACATTTTACCGCTATAACACACACGATCTAGATAGATCGACCTTTATGGCCTTTACTTATTTCTGAGTTGATCCCGATGAAAATGTTGTTTATAAGCTTCGATCAAAAATATAGTATATTAGCGGCCGCCTCGCAGTTTCACCCGCGTATCCCCAGTTCCCGTGGGAATACAGGGATGAACAGCCTATGTAACCCAGGGATAGTGTAGCTTCCCAACAGTGAAATAGAGTGATTTGTGAATTGAACATAACCTGGGTTTTGTCCAAGTTTATTCGGTAACCGATGCGTGCAGAAGAATCAGCTAGGCTATCCAGCATCTGCTGCAAGTCGTGCACCGACTCTGCTATTATGACGATGTCATCCGCAAATCTCAAGTGTGAGATGTACTCGCCGTTAATATTAATGCCGCGTCCTTCCCAGTCCAGCATTTTAAACATATCCTCCACCGCGTTACTAAACAATTTCGGGGAAATTACGTCCCCTTGTCTAACCCCTCGACGCAGTGAGATATGTCTAGTTTGCCGGTCCTGACTTTGGACGGTCATTGTTGCATTTTCATAAAGACATCTCAGCACTAGGATGTATCGCCAGTCAACTTGGCATCGCTGCAGAGACTCCAAAACAGACCAGGTTTCGATGGAGTCAAAAGCCTTCTCATAGTCCACAAAAGCAAAACACAGGGGCCGATTATACTCTTCGGACTTTTGTATAATTTGCCTCACTGTGTGGATGTGGTCTATGGTGCTGTATCCTCCTCGGAACCCGGCCTGCTCAGGTGGCTGAAACTCGTCGAGTCTTCGCGCTAGACGATTCATTTTACATTGACGAATCACGTTTTTTATTGTTTATTCGTTACATACAAAAATACAAATCTTTCTTCTTTATAATATAAGAACAGATTTATGATCGAAGTTTATAAGTTAATAAGTAGGTATGATTTACTTTTAGCCAAGCCAATATAAGATTGCAGAAGATAGTATCTATATCCTTCTCTAACTAAATCATTTCTTGAGAAGAAACCTGAAACTTCTTGGAAAAATACATATACCACCTCCTATTAAAAATTCCAGGTACCTCAGTCTGCACAGGCGACAGCGGTGGCGGCATGGTCTTCAGGCAGAACGGCATCTGGTATCTCCGAGGTCTGGTCTCCTCGTCTGTGGAAAACCGGAACGGATATATCAAATGTGACCTCACTCACTACGTCATATTCACAGACTTAGCCAAATTCTTGCCATGGATTTACGCTACTGTTTCCGATTTTTGATCTTGTGATATTTTGAGACTAATTTTGTTTATGAGGATAAAATTTACTTACTTACCTAATGTTTTCTGAGTAGGGGATAATGTAAATGAAAAGGGAAGATAGCTTTTACTACTAAAGTTCAAAGAATAAGTGCATAGGTTGACCCATCTCATAATCGAAATCCCTCTCCAAACTCTTTGGCCGGTCCGAAATTTGCTACAAATAGATGCGCAGTAGTACCTAAATCAGCGGCGGCAGTATCTCATACCTAAACAGCGGCGCACCATGTCATGCGCATATGAAAGCCTACGTTCAATCCGGCTAAAAAGTTAATGTAGTTACTTACTTACATATAAAACAAATCGCAAACACGCCATCTGGCGGCAAAACAAGAACAACTACGCATTGGCGCGCTTTTTCTAACCGCTTGCATCGTGGGAACAGCAGAATAGAGCAGTTGAGTACTGACAGCCTTAGAGCTAGGACGTCGTAGAATCAGTGTCGATCCGTAGTATTAGTAAGCAAGGTTGTAACTGTGGCTATTTAAAATAAACCTTGTGTATCGAATAATTTCTGTGATTTCGTTTGCACGATTGTACCCACCGACCTGCCCACACACGACGTCTAAACCTAAATAAGTAGATGAGATATTACATAGTAGAGGGCCTGAATACTTGCTCAGTTTTATAACAAAGTACTTACCAATTAAACGAATAGGAATTAGGAACAGGAAATAATTACATGACCCATACAATAATTCCTCATAACTTTTTGTTGTTAAAGTAAAACCTCATTACAAAATTAGTCTTTCTTAATAATGATCCGCCATTTTGAATTATAATATAAGTAGTTTACTTGCATCCAATGCCTGAGGAACTGGCTATTGGTCATTCAAAATAACTTTCGAATCTATGTACAGTTAAGGGTCAAAGGTGCAGTCACACTACCAAAACAGCAGCGGCAATTTTATTTAGGCTGAAGAATTTCAATGTTCACGGTTAATAGGTCTAAACTATACTTCAAATTCTATACAACATATTTAATCAGTTGTGGATAATATAACTTCTACAAAAATTAGCCATATGAGTTTTGGAAGAGTAAGACTGCACTTTCAAAAGTGACTGTACTTTTATGAGATTTAGTTGTGATTTACTTTTATATTAATTAGACTTTGACCCTTTTAAGTACATGCGGAAACTGAAGTTTTACCACTTCTCACCTTATGCCTGTAGTAATAAGGTTGAAAAGTGGTCTATCGCCCGTGTTCTCCAGTACCTTATTAAAATGCTACAAGTACAACGTACAAAATCAATACTTATCTGGCAGACATGTCTCAAGTTTTCTCTATATTAACCAGGAATCAAGTTGTATTGTGCTCAAATGTTAAGCTAGAAACAAACTATTGGACGCGACCTTGGCCTGTCGTTTAACAGTCCGCTTGGACATTACACCTACACCACCTACTATCTACACCTACAGACAA
The DNA here is from genome assembly GCA_964057195.1 of Orthosia cruda. NCBI lineage: Eukaryota > Metazoa > Arthropoda > Insecta > Lepidoptera > Noctuidae > Orthosia > Orthosia cruda. Next base: position 17,317,485 of record OZ059842.1, on the reverse strand, counting down.
GAGTGTCATCGTCGATTGCGAAATATTGACTTCCCTCGCGTATTGTCGAACTGTTATGATCACAAATGTGTGGTGATTCAGACTACAATCAAATAATTACCTGCCTGTATCGGGATGTGGTATACGCTCTAAGGGAGGCCGCCATTGCTAGCAAGGAGCCGCGGGTCTTTGGTAGGAAGCCGAAGCGCGTGGTGGGTTGGAATAAGCACGTCAGCGAGGCTCACTCGTACGCTAGGCTAAAGTTAAATGAGTGGCTTTGTTTTGGCAAACCTACGTCTGGCGTGATTTATGAGGAAATGTGTGACACTAGTAGGATCTTTAAATCCTAATTAAAGTGGTGCCAGAATCACCAAGACCAAATCCAGATGGACATCCTAGCCGAGTTGCACACTAAAGAAGACTTTCGGGGCTTCTGAAAGTCAACAAAGAAGCACAACCTTAGGCCTGGTTTGCCGGTAAGCGTCGATGGCGTCTCTGCTGAAAAGTATATTGCTAATGTTTTTAAGTCCCACTTTTTTATCGAGCCAAGCAGTATTCCACCCTCTGAGGTGCTCGATGCCGAATCGCAGTATACTGTCCTGGAACCAAGAGTTAAGTTCTCAGCTGCAGACTTAGCTAAGACCAAAAGGGGCATGACCAGGGGTAAGTCTCCAGGCCATGACGGACTCAGCATTGAGCATCTTACCGCATGCAGGTTCCCACCTGCCACGTGTTTTGGCCATGCTGTTTACGTTCTGCCTTCACCATTCGTACTTGCCGGATGAGCTAATGAGGACGGTGGTAGTACCAATTATCAAAAATAAAACAGGTGACATATCAGATAGAAACAACTACAGGCCGATTTCATTAGCGACAGTTATCGCGAAGGTATTTGACAGCATGCTCAATTCTCAGTTAAATAAAACAATTACATTGCACGATAACCAGTTTGAGTTCAGGTCCAAATTGTCCGCAGACAGTGCTATACTGAGTCTAAAGCATGCTGTCAAATATTACACGGATCGGAACACGCATGTTTACGCCTGCTTTCTTGATCTGTCCAGGGCTTTTGACCTGGTTTCGTACAAAGTGCTGTGGAAAAAGTTTTTCGATAGACAAGTTGCGCCTGAAATTGTAGAAATCTTCCAGCACTGATACGGGAACCAGGTCAATAACGCGATATGGTCGGGAGCTCTGTCGGACTCGTATGGGTTGGATTGCGGGGTGAGGCAGGGCGGATTGAGTTCACTAACGCTCTTTAATCTGTGCATCGATGGGCTTGTTGCCGAGCTCAGCAGCCGCCATGTTTGATGCCATGTTGATGCCATGTTGATGTTTGCTTTAACAACATTAGCTACGCTGATGATATGGTGCTGCTGAGCGCGTCAATTGGGGGACTCGGGAAACTCATAAGCATTTGCGAAACGTACGCTCATAGACATGCCCTAAACTATAACGTGAAAAAGAGCGAGCTTATGGTCTTCAATTCGGGTTCCAAGTGTCCGTCGGAGGTTCCACCAGTAAGACTGTGCGGGGTGCCCTTGGAGCGGGTACATAGTTTTAAATATCTGGGCCAAATTGTGACGTCCGACCTTCAGACGACGCTGATATCGAGCGAGAAAGGAGGGCACTGTCGGTTAGGGCGAATATGATTTCTCGCAGGTTTTCTCGTAGCTCCAAGGAAGTAAAGATCGCCTTGTTTCGAGCGTATTGCACATCTTTTTATACGAGTAGTTTGTGGGTTTCATATTTGCAGTAGTCTTACAGCGCTCTCCGCGTTCAATACAATAACGCACTGAGGGCGCTGCTGCGGCTGCCACGCTTCTGCAGCGCTTCGGGAATGTTCGCAAGTGTCCGCGATAACTGTTTTATGCCAGCATGCGCAAGAGGGCGACCTCGATAGTGAGTAGAGTACGGGGCAGCGGCAATAGTCGCCTTGCCGTCATTGCCAACAAGTTGGGCGGGCCTTTTATGCAGCACTGGCAGTCCTTACATGCACCCGTGTATCGCGCGTGGGGCAGGTAAACTTTTAAATATTTTTTTTTTATGTCTTACAATTTTATTATACCTATCAATTTTTATAACTCTCTGAATATTTTGTATATTTTTATTTTCATAATTTTGCTGACATGTTTAATATTATTATGATAGTATTGCTGAGAGTTAATTTTTAGCTTGGATGTTTCTTATTTTAATGATGTAGTCCAATGCTAATGAATTATTACATTTTATTTTAATTATTTTATTTGTAATGGCTCAATTTTTATGTAATGCTTATGAATGTAATACTATGGACTAAGGTGTCTGAAAATAAATGAATTATTATTATTCCATTTATTCATTTTATTTACATTTTTTTAAACAATTCTATAAAAAAAAAAACGGTTATAAATACAAAAATAGTAGCCCACCGGTATCGGGAACAGGGTCCAAGCTACCGGTGGTCAGGGCTCCTGAGAGAGGAACCTCCTAACGATACGCGCCGTGTCCAGGAGTACCGCTTTCTGGATCAAGCCCTAGATCCAGTTGCCCAACGAGAGCCTCCTCAGATGTTCGTCGAGGCTCTTGGCTATTACGCCATTGGTCGTCACGACTATCTGCCTGACTGCTGTATTCACATCCCACATGTCGACAACCTCGCGAGCCAGATCAAGACACTTGCTTTTCTTATCTCTCTCAGCCTGCATGAGGTTCTCGTCATGGGGGACCGCTATATCAACAATCATTGCGCGACGTTCTAGTCGGTCTATCACCACTATGTCAGGCTTATTGGCAACAATAGTTCTGTCAGTGATGATAGACCGATCCCAGTACATCGTGACATTGTCATTTTCGAGAACTGGGTCGGGCACATACTTATAGTAAGGCACTTCCGACTCCACAAGATTGTATTTAAGAGCAAGTTGCTGATGGATAATCCTGGCTACAAGGTTGTGACTATGCAAATAGTATCCATTAGCCAGACTAGAACAACCGGAGATAATGTGACGGATTGATTCCCCCGGCCGGTGATATGCCCGACAGATGTCAACCGTGCCATCCTGCACAATTTATTGCCGGTAGTTGTTCGTAATCATAACTTCGTCCATAATCGCAAAGACAAAACCTTCGGTTGCCCTGAAAATGTCCCCAAATCGCAGCCAGGCCATGGACGCTAAAAGATCTACCTCGCGCCCATGTAGGACCCGGTAGAAGCGTCCGTGAAGCTCCTTGCTCTGCCATACCTCCCTGCGGTCATTAGTATCTAATACTATAGGTTTGCGCCAGTTCTCGTTAGCCAAGGAGAGCGGGGTAAGGCCCTTGTCCACCGCTACCACATCTCGATGCATACCCACGTCAGTGGCCTGGATGTATTCCCTAAGACTACATACCTCGCGATTGTGCAGGGTCTTAGCATTTAAAAATCCACAACCTCTGCACTTCCGCGGGATGTACAGTCTCATAACCGATGATGCATACGATTTGCGGTAAGCAATGTGCGGACTCTCCTATCCAGGGCTTCAAGTTCAGTCTGAGTCCATTTGAGTATGCCGAAAGAATACATCAAGACTTGCATGGCTCAGCCATTGAAGGCGCGCACCTTGTTACCACCTGATAAAAGAATATAAGTACCTTTTTCAGGCGCCCAAAGAAGCGCTCCTTCAACGACTGTTTTACGCCAGTAGCATTGATGCCTAGTGCTTCCGACATACCCAAATACTTGTAAGTTTCGGTTGAGGAAATGGATCGAAGGTGTACGAGTGTGGAATCCGAGAGTTGTTTATCCACGGATTCCATATTTTTTTCTTTATTAATTAGGGACTTGTAACCAACAACAGGTTATGTCAGCCCCATCTAATCAGTAACCTAGTTATACACACTTCTTAACACTATTTAGCATAAACTTATAAATAAACTTAGATTTAATACTTGCAGGCACAGCTAACACAGATTGAAATTTGCCTAAATCTAGTGAATTTAATTTTAATCGCCTACATAAAAGTTTTCTTTCTAAATATTTCTAGAGCAATCCAAAAGTAGGTGTTGTACATCTTCTGGTTTATTGCAGGCATCACAATTATGGAAAAGGGATTTTCCCAGTAAAAAGGCAAACTTCTTTAATAGCATATGTCTCGAACGTATCCTAAATGCCATTTTGAGTAATTGCCTATTTATTATATGCTTTATTGTACACCTTAAAATACAATCATAAAAATAAACTTAAAATTAATACAAATACAATGGGCGGCCTTATGGCATTGCGCGATCTCTTCCAGGCAACCTGGTATGGACAGTAATTGTTTGGACTTGAAGTGGGGTTGTCATTAGTGTCACATTAAAGAAAGAAAGAAAGAAAACTGGTTTATTTGGCTCACACAGATACACACAATGTAGGTACAATTAAATTAATTTTACAACATTTACATACATAGTGTGCCCCGCGGCTGCGCCAAAAAGGTCCAGTTCAGCAAAATGCCAGACAACTGGAAGTTGCCTGATGCTGGTTTTCAACTGAACCTTACGTTGAAGTGTACGGATGTGAATCAGTTTTACGGTGTTAAATATACAGGTAAATAAACATAAGTTAGTGTGTTATAAACTATACAGGTATAGGTATGTATAAAAATTTGGTGCGAAACATTATGCCATGAGCAGCTGAGCGAAATAGACGGATTGCAAGTAACTTTTAATATTAAAATTTGTTTTTATATTCGGGTAGTTTGAGAAATATTGCGATCAATATGTACGTGACTTTTAAAATTTTATCAGAGTGGCGAAACAAAGTTAAATAAGGACATTGGCAGAAGGATAAGGAGGAAGGTTAGTGTCTGATAGAAGCCAAGTGTGTGTCATCCATCAATAATTTTAACCATTTAAAATAATTAATTTAAATCAAATTGACAGACGGCAATGAATGTGTAGACATGAACAAGAACAACATAATCTGTATTTTTTTTTAAGCTACAGTGGCATATGGCAGAGGAAAAATATTGGATTCAGCTAGGATATGTTTGGGAGCTCGTACGGACTTTATGATGATTGATGGAGGAAATGTTATTGTGCATCGCTATAGAAGTGTTATTTAAAAATAAAACGTGTTATCATTTGCCCTTTTATCAGTGGTTACTTCGTTTTGATCTGGGAAAATCCTAGGCTGCATACCACTTTTTCAAATCCAGCCTATCTTAATAATGTCAATATCGCAGTTTTGGCGGTGCCGGCGAGATCTCCAGACATGCATCCGATAGAACACGTCTGGGAACTGCTAAAACGAAGAGCAAAATTCATACTCCCTACACCTGTCAATGTGGGAAAACTGCGAAGCGCCATTGTATAGGAATGATAAAAACTACCACAAGAGACAATGAATAACATTATTCTCAACATGTCTAGGCGGGTGAAAATTTATTAAGAGCAAGTGGAGAAAACACGCAATACAATGTGATATTATTTTATTGTAAAAATGTTTTTTAATTACCTTTTTTAACTTTTCTTGGTAACCTTAAAAAATCAACAATGTCCATTTTCCCCATTAAGTCATATTACTCACAAAAAATGTACTAAATGCGATCTCATTTTATTTTAAAAGGTGTATTTTTAAGTAAGAAAATATGTCTTAATAGAAGTTTTTTAAATTAACCATTATTTAATATAAAAATCGTAATTTTTATTTTGTTCCGCTAATTTCGCCGGTGTGTCTATTAGTGAGTAAATCAATATTAAAACTATAAAATAATCAATAATTTCCTGTGGAAAGATATTCCATCTTCTTTTTTTTTTGTTTTTGGGAACAACTTTTGCAATGTTTAAAGATACAAAACGGCATTTGTACACATAAAATAAGAAATGACTTGTGACGTGTAAGCAGTGCGACGCGTACTTATTACTAACGCGAGATTGTATTAGTTTTTCAATTTGTATTTGTATTGGTGGTTGCGCTCTCTTGTTCCGTACGTTCTATCTACACTGTCCTTTTTTTGTATTATCTGTGGGACTACGTGTCAAACCATTTCTTACAATGACATCTATGCTTTCAAAGAATTTATTTTCCTTAGGGGCTTAAAAACTTTTCTATTAATTTTTGACTGTTTCTGACTTAGTCCTTATGGATTTGTATTTGGACTTCGTCAGCAATTTCAAAAGCTAATCCTATTTAGTAAATAAAGACAAAACAGAGGAGTATTTAATTTCATCAAAACATATACAGATAAATCTTTCAAATAATCAATCGCATTTAGTTTCTTTCGACGCCCAGCGCGCATCGCAAATTCCTTCTAGGTTGGACCGTATTCATTTGCACGACATGAAAAGGAAATGTATAAAAACTGGAGGAACTTCTTAGGATTTTCTGGGAATTAATTAAAATCTCAGGATGCAGCAGCATCCTGAGATTTTAATTCCAGTGTTCCACCTCTTTTATTTTGACTACTAACTGATATTACATGAATCCTAGGACCGTAGGATAAACGCCTGATAAAATCGTTGCTGACTCGTAGTCACACCAGGTTATCACACCAGTGTGACAAACAGGATTTTTTTTCTCGTTTGTCACACCACTGATTTTTCCACACCATGTGTACAATAATTGCTAGTGCAGTACCTGTATATTCTAATAAAGTCGATCTGCTGGTGATGATGATTTTAGTTTTTTATTCCGTTTTTACCGCAATGTTTCAAGGAAGTGCTCGACCCTTCTTTTTTTTTCGATGTCAATTTTCTTTTGATTGAATAATACTGTTAAAAATTTATTATTCAATTACTTATGCCGAATCACCATGGCAAGTTACACGATTGAACAGCAAATGATAAAAAATCTGAATGAGAGATTCGAGCGTTTGGGTTTCTCTCGCAGGGGTGATGTGAATTGGCCACAAAGGTCATGCGATTTGTCGCGACCTTTTCTTGTAGGGTTTTTTGAAGTCGCAGGTCTATGCAAATAAACCACAATCGACCGATGCCCTAAAGGTGAACACACACAGGCCATTGCCCAAATTCAGCCGGATCTATGCAGAAGAGTCATTGATAATTGGACCACTCGGATCCGTGCCATTGTAGACAGCAGAGGCGGGCATTTGAACGATGTCATATCATACTCGTATTCCACACTTAATGGCACAAGTGTGCTTTCCAAATAAAAAAAGAATTTTGTTAATACCACAGCTTCTTTTATTTCATTTCAACATCTAAACGCCCTTATTGAAAAAAAAACGAGAGAAAAAGATCCTGTTTGTCATACTGTGTGATAATCTGGTGTGACTACGAGTCAGCACTCAAAACCCTTTAGTATAACTAGGACAACACTAGTTAGGAATAAATGGTGTGGAAAAATCAGTGGTGTGACAAACGAGAAAAAAAATCCTGTTTGTCACACTGGTGTGATAACCTGGTGTGACTACGAGTCAGCACTCGATAAAATACATATAGCGAAATGTCTTACTGTCTACAAATTGCGCTGGAGTTAATTAATTTTTTAACATGCCCCCGGCCGTTGGCAGCTCGCCTTTCAACAGCTGTCTTCCAGTAATAGACAAATCTTGGAGAAGAATCTTGCTTATGCCATCTGTGCCAGGATGAAAACCAACAACGCAGCCCAACTTTCACTTCAACGGTGGCTGGTTATCCTCCTTTATGACGACGAGGGAGTCCAGGTTCAGGCTGTCGTTGCTGGTACGCCACTTTACTCGCTGTTGAAGCTCGGAGACATATTCCTTGCTCCATCTTGACCAGAAATGCTGCCGCAGCTGCTCAATGCGATGATGGTGTGACAAGTGATGAGTTGATTAGTCCCGGATATCCTTTAAAGGAAGAGACGTGAGAGGTCGTCCAATTAACAAATTACCTGGAGTGAGAGGCAAGAGGTCTTCTGGATTTGACATTAACGGTGTGAGCGGCCGATAATTTTAAATTCCTTCAATTTGAATCAAAACGAAGTTAAGCTCCTCGTATGTTAGATGACAATTGCCCAACACTCGTAACAAATGAAATTTGTTCGATTTGACACCCGCCTCCCATAGACCACCAAAATACATACATACATAAACTCACGCCTTTTTCCCATGGGGGTAGGAACAAACTACAGAACGCCACCTGCTACGATCCTTACATACTTCTTTTGCTTCACTCACATTCATGCATCTAGTCATACACACACGCCGGTTATGAGTACTGGCACTGCGCACCTGGCCTTTTTGAAGAACATCACCTATAAGGTCTATGTATGTCTTTCTAGGGCGTCCCCTCCCGGCGTTTCCATTCACGTCTGCCTTGTAAATACATTTCGTTAGTCGCCTTTCATTCATCCTCTCAACATGGCCAAACCATCTTAAAATACTCTTTTAAATTTTAGTCACTACATCTTCTTTTAAACCACAACGTTGTCTTATTACCTCATTCCTCAACCTATCATTTAAAGTTACCCCACACATACTTCGCAAGAAGCGCATTTCTACTGCATTAATCCTACTTTCATGTCTTTTTTGCCATACCCACCCTTCACTTCCATACATAAGTGTAGGCACCAGCACGCTGTTGTGAACGGCAAGTCGAGCTTTTGGAGACATCGATTTGCTGGTCACAACCGCATGTATAGCACCATTCACTTTATTCCCTGAATTCACTCTCCTTTCCACATACTCTTCAATCTTTCCATCCCTTGTGAACATACTTCCCAGATATACAAACTCGTTCACTTGCTCCACACTCTTATCATTTATTTTCACTTCACACTCCGATATATCGTCTTCTCTTTCAAACACCATTACCTTAGTCTTGTTCACATTTATACTGATACCTTTTAACTTAAAAGCTTCATTCATCACAGTCACCATGTCTTGCAACTGTTCTGCCGACGATGCAAGTAGAACTTGATCATCTGCATAGAGAAGGCATTTGACAGGCAACTCATTCTTCCTCAATCCGCACTCATGCTCTTTCAAACCTATCAGACAACTATCCATGTACAAGTTGAACAGCCACGGTGATGCTACACAGCCCAGTCTAACACCCCTTGAGATAGAAAACCAGTCCGTATACGCCCCATTAATCCTAACATAAGCACTGGAATCCCTATATAGAGATTTCATTGCTCGTACCAAGCGCCAGTCCACACCGTACCCGGATAGCGTCGACCACAGTTCATCCCTCCACACTGTCATAGGCCTTCTCCAAGTCAACGAAAGCACAGTAGACTTTTAGTGTAGTCTGCTTAATGGAAGATTACCCATCTGAGGAACAACAACCTGTGGTTTTAGACGCTGACATCGAACACAATGACGATAACAGGCTCTAGCTAAATTACGACCACCCAGTGGCCAATAAGTCTCTCTAATTGTACTTAGTAATAATTGAGGACCTGCGTGCATTAATCTGATATGCTCAAATCTAAATAAAAGTTTAACAAAGTGATGAGTGGACTGTAATAAGATTGGGTGTTTCTTTTCAAATGAATATTCGGAATTGTGTAATCTACCACCTATACGAATAATTTTATTTTCACCTAGAAACACAGTTAAGCTTAATAATTGTTTTTTATGTGGTAACTTTATTATTTAATAGTAAGTTGTATTCAGGAAAAGATTGCCTTTGAGATTGAATAATAATGAAGTTTAACGAATTTTGTAATTTTTGAACATTTAAATAGGACGTATTTGCTGAATGTCTTTTACATGCATTAATAAAACGAAACACGTAACAAATAGAACGCTGTAATCTAGTTAAATTGGAAAACGATTAAACTCGATTAAGGTTTTAAATTAATCTGCGTTAGTATGATCATGGGATAAATTAATAAAAATATTAGATTTAATGTCCGGTAAGATGCCTGGATTAATAACAGGATGTGGCCATGTAGCGCTGTCATACTTTAAGAAACATGGACCAAACCGCCACAAATCCAGTGATTGCATAGCGGTAGGTTCCGCCCCGCGTGTTATTAAATCAGCTAGATTGTCGTGTGTCGAGTCGACACAAATGTCTCCATGTACCTGGGATGGTTAATTCTAATACTTCGGCAACACGGTTGCGAATAAAAGTATTTAATTTAATAGGCAGCATTTTGAACCAACCCAGAACTATCATGGAGTCAGTCCAAAAAACTACACTAAATGGTTTGATGCGAAGGGAACTAGCAACCTTTTGATATAACCGTGCACCAAGCAAAGCAGCACACAGCTCAACTCGCGGTATTGTTTTTTTTTTTAATAGTAGTTACACGACTTTTAGCTGTTAATAATCGCACGTCGACGTCACCCTGCTCATTGATACTGCGTATATACAAACAAGCGCCGTAAGCTCGCTCCGAAGCGTCAGTATAAATATGAAATTCAACCTGTTTGTATGCGTCACAGACTACACGACGTGAAACATGTAAATTATGAAGGCAAGGCTTTAATTATGTTCGCCCATATTGTTCCAACCTCAGGCGTTAACTGGTCATCCCATTTTATACCGTCCAACCAAAGTTTCTGAAGCAACATCTTCATGCTCACGACACACGGTGCTAACAACCCCAGAGGATCAAATATTCGCGCGATTACTGCTAACATGCCACGCTTGGTATTTTCTATGCATTCAGGATTATTTATAACTTTCCCCGTGGAAATCAAGTAATAATCACCAGATGGTTCTGAAATTAAACTGGGTTCGTTAGATTTACACTTCCTTTGCTTCTTATGCAAGCAGAAGCAAGAACATCAGTCACCTTATGACGCAACATTTGAGCCTCCTCCAACACATCTGTACCGGTCAAAAGGTCATCGACGTAAAAAGCATGAAGGATAACTTCTGCGACCTTTTGATCCTGACATTCAATACCGACCCGTTTGAGGCACCTAGTTGCGAGAAACGGTGCACTAGCCGTACCGTAAGTTACTGTATGCAATTGGTAGGTTTTAAGAGGACTAGAAGCATCATCACGCCAAATAATTTGCTGCAGTTGCCTATCTGTAGGGTGTACAGACACCTGCCTGTACATTTTCTCGACGTCAGCAGAGAGGACATACTTATACATTCTAAATCGAAGAAGGATTGCGGTCAGATCGTCCTGGACTTATATACTTAAGTATTTAAAGAAAGACCAGAGGTGGTCACTAGCATTAAAAACAACCCTTAGTTAGGTTGTACTACTACTCTCGCGCAGTACTCTGTGATGAGGAATAAAATATGACCGCTGATCTTCATCAATAGTACACTCGGACATATGGTCTAAAGAAATGTACTCAGTCATAAAATCTTTTTACATTTTATCGAGTGAGGGTTGGCTGAGATTTCTGCGTTCCAATAACAGAAAACATCGCTTTGCACGATGATTTGAATCGCCTAAACTATTCGAAGATTCCTTCAACGGTTTTTTAACGCTAAAGCGACCATCAGTCAAGCGCGTTGTGTTTTTTATAAAGTGTTCTTCACACATCTTCTCCTCAGCTGAAAAAGTCGATGACTCATGACAAACTTCCTCGAGCTGCCAGAAACGAGACAATTGGTTTCCGATGGCATCTAACTCAATCGAACTGGAAGAATTTTCATAATAATCGTTAACATTTGTAAAATTACATTTAATTAATAAAAGATGAGATGAATTATTAATAAAGCCACCATTAATTAGGAGGCAAACTAGCCATCCAAATCTAGTTTAATAAAGTGTCGGTTTCCCATCACCTAGTAAAATCTTATTTGATCCTAATAAACTCCAGAATACTTCTGCTCCTATAATAATATCAATAGAAGCCGGTGTGTGGAAATGCGGATCGGCTAAGTGAATGTTTGGAGGTATATTCACATGTACCTGTCTAGCGGGGACGTTATCAGTTATTGTGGGCAATACAAAACATATATATATATTTTTTTTTTAATACATTGCCCCACACTAGGAATTTCTTCCTGTATCGTGGGTGCGTTTACAAACATATAAACTCACATACACAATACCCAGAGCCGGAACAACTATCTGTAGGTCATACAAATATTTGTTCCGTGGGGGAATCGAACCCGCGACAGGTAGCATAGCAGTCAATCGCTCAACCACTGCGCCAACCGTCTGCCCAATATTATATCATTAGCGTACGATTCATGCAACGATTTAATGTGTACACGACACATTTTTCCACATGCGATATAGAATTATTTATGCCTTGTATAGATTTGTCTGTGTTTATATAAGGCAGATTTAGCTTATTAAATAAATTCTCTGAAGGCAGTTGATAATAGGATGTCGCCTGCGCTGCTCGTATGCAAATGCGCAGAGATATAAGCTGACAGCGAAACGTGACTATTGTTTGTGTCAACAGTGCAGGATGACTCAACCTTAGCCTTATCAGTCGTGCCGTCAGTTTATTTGCTTAAAACAGGTTTTGATTTAAAGTCTGTGTTATGAATAAGCGTATGGTGCTTCCGTTTACATATTTTACACCCTGGTTTGGGGGTCAATGGGCGCGATCAATTTTTTCTAAGTCTTAAGATGTAATTTTGGATTCTTCACCCTAACGACATTAAGTACCCCTTTCTTTTGCTTTGATGGTTTCGCGGTTATTGAAAACGTCCTTTTTTATTTTTAAAAGAATTTACTAATCCTACAAACTGCCTAATCTTATGTTCGTCTGAGTAATTGATCCACAGTTCCAATTTTCTTTTACCAGGTTTTACTCCGGACTCTAAATTCAAATCCTAGGTAATCTATAGACTATTTTTCAAGAATTACCTTTGACTAATTTAGTGCGAGGCCGGAAATTGTAAAAGCTCAACTTATTTACTACCTAACTCAATTAATTTGGTTCTGTGAGCGGTTCGATCTGATGTTACTGTATTATCTGCGCAATGGTCTATGCTGCAATTATTTAATGCCTGTACTTCACTTAAAGGAAGTGCCCGAAGTAGTAAATTGTCTTAAAGCAATTTTAAATCAAAAGAAGTTCTACTTTAGCATTGGTGGCATCTATTATATCTCGACACTCCATATGCCTTAGCAATTTTATTGACAAACGCTACCCTGAAAGCCTTAGCACAGGCAACTCCGAAACCGAACATGAATTTACAAATTTCATAGCTGCCCGCTTACTAGCTGAAATCTATGAAATAATCCAAACTATGACCAGTCACGACAATTTCTTTGCAATATCACTATCAAGTTCTTTTGTAATTCTCTAAACTGTTTTATTGCTAATAGTTTCTGTGATATCTAAACAAATATCAGCTAAGTGAAGTACTTTATAACAACGTTTGCTAAGTAGTTGGCATTTTTTTTTAATGTTTGGCCTGTCTCATAACAATTAAAACATCTTGTAAACATCATTTCTACTATTATGATCATTAAGAGTTTATTTAATGTCTCAGTTTTTTTTTATCATCAGAGTTTTCTGTCCGCAGATATGGTTTGACCTGTTAAACTTCTTTGTTTCTTCTTCAGGTTCTGTAAATTGTGTTGCTTCTACACTTGTTCTCTTAGACCTATCCTCAATACCGACCAAAATAAAATATAGTATTTTACCATGTATTCAACAATACTACCTTTTGGTGAAAATATTCTTCTAATGACATGCCAAAACCAGCCCTAATAGCTGACCGTAATTATCATCACTTGGCAATGCCAATTCCAATTAACCTTGCCATTCAGCCCATGAAAACAAAAGTCTAAGTAAACCCTGAGCCAATCCTGCTAATCTAGAATGAGCACAATGGATAATCTGTCTTTCGGTCCACTTATAAATTTGGGCACATTCATTGACCTTACGTTTACTAGGATCAAATTCTTGTATCACATTTAGAACCAGGTAACGTTCACTACTTTAGTCTGTTTTCATGGTCTGTTTGAAACTCGTCTGTGTATCTCTAAAAACCAAAACTAATCTGTTACTATTAAGATCTATGTCTTTAGAATCAAGGGTACTCACTGCTGAGGCGACTGCTGGTGCTAACTCCGTATGTGACAAATCGCGCACTCGCACCGCATCTTGCGATCGCACGCGCCGCACAAGGCGCCGCGTTACGCGCCACACTAGGCGCCGCATTAGCCACACTAGGCACCTGGCTCGCGCCACACCAGGCGCCACATCACGCGCCTCGCCAGGCGCCTCATAACGCTCCTCGCTAGGCGCCTCACCACGCACCTCGCTAGGCGCCGCATCACGCGCCTCGTTAGGCGCCGCATAACGCGCCTCGCTAGGCGTGGAATCACGCGCCTCGCTAGGCGCCGCATCACACGCCTCGCTAGGCGCCACGACACGCACCACTCTAGGCACCGCGACACGCACCTCACTAGGCGCAACACCATGCGCCGCACTAAGTGCCGCGACACGTACCTCTCTAGGCACCACGTCACGCGCCTCTCTAGGCACCACGTCGCGCGCCTTATTAAGCGCCGTGTCAAGCGCTTCTAGACGCCGCTACGACGCTGCAATACGCGCAGCACTAGGCACCGCAACTCGCGCCTCTCTAAGCACCGTGTTATGCTTACTCTTATGGGTGCCGCGTCACGCGCCTCTAGGCTCCGCGAAACATGCCTCTCTAGGCGCCGCGTCACGCGCTTCTATGCACCGCGACACACGCCTCTCTAGGCGCCTCGTCACGAGCCTTTAGGCATCGCGACACATGCCTCTCTAGGTACTTGGTGCCGTACCATACGCCGCACTAGGCGAAGTTCCATGCGCCGCATAAGGCGGCGCACCACACTCCAAACCAGGACTCCGTGACATGTCACGCTCGCATATCTCTTCACGCCTCATTGACACGTGACGCACCCGTGACACGTATCGCCAGCGTGACACCTCACGGCGCCTCGAATCACGACTGCTCTGAGTCGCGTCGTGATCACTTGACTCGCTGTGGTCTCTCGAATCGCTAGACTCGTCACGATTATTGCAACGAGTTTTGCGACGTCTACGCACAGGAGGCTCCGAGTTGCTTGATGGCAAGTCACACAACTCCCTCGTACTTTGTCGAGACTTTCTTGTGAGAGTCATGGTTTCTGAAAATAAATAATCTACAAAAAGTGGATGTTCTTTCTTTGTTTACCTAAGGGACACTATCTGTAAAGCATCTATAATATGTCTTTGAAGATAAGATACAATACAATAGAAGAACCATAAGAAATCACGTTAGAGATAAAGAAGAAAATTAAATACCTCACCAGTGCAGTTTGAATATTATCGACCAAATTCTGATACCAGCGTTTAAACGTTTCTCTCTTAAGTTATTTTTAAATAGAAAAAAAAAACTAACAAATTTAACCATTAAATGATACAAGTAATTTAACACTAAATAGTGCTACAATAAGTACGTACCTTTTATGGGCGTTCAGTCCTTCACCGAGGGCGAACATCAATCGCTATCTCGATTATATCCCATTTCTGAACTATTAACGATTCAGAAAATTAAAACAAACTTTCACATAACTGTTCGACGACAACTGACTACTAAGCACTCGCAACACTTCCCACCACATGTTTTCAACACGTGACATAACGTGGTGGGGCACATACGTAAGTGGTGCGCGCGATTATACTTTAACGTTACAATTTTTACAAATAGTATTGAAACATTGACAATAAATTTAATTACTGATAATAATTCTAAGATTATTATCTGTAATTTATGATTAATGAAATTAGAAGTCTTAAAACAATTTATCAATTATGGAAATGGAATTTTCGAAAATAGAGTTTCTAACATGATCAAAAGTGATTCGTTTAGATTTATCGATACGGCCTTTATATTCCTCCCATGCCCGGAATTTTGTAGTATCAGATCAGATAAGTAATGTGTCCCAATTACTAACAGGTTTGCCTAATGTTTTTAACGCTCTGATATTTTTGTTTACAGTATCTATGATACCTTTTATTGTAGTTAAGGACTCCCTAGCAATCGACTCGACGTTGAACAACGCCGTAACGTGATTCTCAATCAATAATCTTTCATTATCAAATCGCTCACAAAGAAGCTACAATGCCACATTGTAGTTTTGAGCAGAAAACTCAATTGACTGAATCATGGCAGCAGCAGATTCCGATAATGATGACCTGAGGTAATGAAATTTATTAATCTCCTCTATTGCCATGAATGAGACTTGCGAAGGTATCGCGAAATTCGAGCCAGTTATCATATGATCCTGTGAATATGGGTAATTGGATTATTATTATTCCATTTATTCATTTTATATACATATTTTTACATTTTTAAATATTATTCTATAAAAAAAAGAAAATAAAAAAACATTTAAAAATACAAAAATAGTAGCCCACCGGTATCGGGAACAGGGTCCAAGCTACCGGTGGTCAGGGCTCCTGAGAGAGGAACCTCCTGACGATACGCGCCGTGTCCAGGAGTACCGCTTTCTGGATCAAGCCCTTGATCCAGCTGCCCAACGAGAGCCTCCTAAGGTGTTGGTCGAGGCTCTTGGCTATTATGCCATTGGCCGTAACGACTATCGGCACAATGATCGCTGTATTCACGTCCCACATGTCGACAACCTCGCGAGCCAGATCAAGATACTTGCTTTTCTTATCTCGCTCAGCCTTCACGAGGTTCTCGTCATGTGGGACCGCTATATCAACAATCATTGCGCGACGCTCAAGTCGGTCTATCACCACTATGTCAGGCTTATTGGCAACAATAGTCCTGTCAGTGATGATAGACCGATCCCAATACAACGTGACATTGCCATTTTCGAGAACTGGGTCGGGCACATACTTATAGTAAGGCACTTCCGACTCCACAAGATTGTATTTAAGAGCAAGTTGCTGATGGATTATCCTGGCTACAAGGTTGTGTCTATGCAAATAGTCTCCGTTAGCAAGACTAGAACAACCGGAGATAATGTGACGGATTGATTCACCCGGCCGGTGACATGCCCGACAGATGTCAACCGTGCCGTCCTTCACAATGTATTGCCGGTAGTTGTTCGTCATCATAACTTCGTCCATAATCGCAAAGACAAAACCTTCGGTTTCCCCGAAAAGGTCACCAAATCGCAGCCAGGCCACGGACGCTAAAAGATCTACATCGGGCCCATGTAGGACCCGAAAGAAGCGTCCGTGAAGCTCCTTGCTCTGCCATACCTCCCTGCGGTCATTAGTATCTAATACTATAGGTTTGCGCCAGTTCTCGTTAGCCAAGGAGAGCGGGGTGAGTCCCTTGTCCACTGCTACCACATCTCGATGCATACCCACGTCAGCGGCCTGGAAGTATTCCCTAAGACTACCATACCTCGCGGTTGTGTAGGGTCTTAGCATTTAAAAAGCCACGACCCCCGCACTTCCAAGGGATATACAGTCTCATAACCGATGAACGTTGGTGATGCATACGATTTGCCGTAAGCAGCGTGCGGACCCTCCTATCCAGGGCGTCAAGTTCAGTCTGAGTCCATTTGAGTATGCCGAAAGAATACATCAATACCGGCATGACCCAGAGACTATTTAGTACTCTTTTCAGGCGGCCAAAGAAGCGCTCCTTCAACGACTGTTTCACGTCAGTAGCATTGATGCCTAGTGCTTCCGAATTACCCAAATACTTGTAAGTTTCGGTTGAGGAAAGGGATCGAAGGTGTATGGAATCCGAGAATTGTATTCCCACGGATTCCATAATCTCCCCTCGCTTTACATGCATGACTGCACATTTGTCCACACCAAATTCCATACGGATGGCGTCACTGAAGGTTTCTGTTACCTTCAGTAGCTTCATCAGTTGCAAGTTGTTGGGGGCAAAGAGCTTCAGATCATCCATGTAAAGGAGGTGTGATATGACCTGACCACCTCTCCTCAACCGATAGCCCAGACCTGAACCCTCCAGCAGTGTACTGAGAGGGTTTAGGGCTAAACAAAACCACAGAGGACACAGACTGTCGCCCTGAAATATTCCGCGCTCGATCCTTATAGTTTCGCTGTTTTCCTGAATCTGTCGACATCCTGGATAGTGAAGGACCGTCCTCCACTGCCCCATACATGACGTCAGGAAGGCGCGCAGAGGTGCATCAATTTTATACAACTCCAGCACCCTCATGAGCCATGTATGTGGCACTGAGTCATAGGCCTTCTTGTAATCTATCCAACATGTCGCCAGATCCTTGCGGGAACGGCGAACCTGTTGGCTAATGGCAATGTCTATGAGGAGCAGCTCCTTAGTACCGCGGGACCCGTTCCTACATCCATTCTGATAAGCAGACATGATGGCGTTATTGTCAATATGTTGATTAATTTTCGCTCTCAGAATGGATGTAAGAACTTTATAGACCGTCGGTAAGCACGTTATCGGTCTATAATTTTTAGGATCCGCAGTACTACCTGATTTGTGGAGCAGGTGGGTCATTCCTGTCGTTAGGAACTGGGTCAGTGATCCTGACTCTAAGGCAGACTGGAACTGAGTTGCCAAACGAGCGTGCGACCTTTGGAACCATTTAATCCAAAAGTAGTGCAGTCCGTCCGGCCCTGGAGATTTCCAGTTAGGCAACGGACGGACTGCACTAGCCACATCTTGGGGGCTGATGGTAATTGCCCCCATTTGTGGTATCGGATCGCACGCCCGTTCGACCTCCCGAGTCCAGTCACCCTCGGTGTGACTGACAGGCACCGACCAGATATCGCGCCAGAACGAACACATGGCGTCGTTATCCGGTAGGCGCGTATCAGTCACACCTTGGTTGGGTTGCTCCCAAGCCCTATAAACCCACCTTTCGTTGCTCTGGAATGTGCGATTCTGAGTGTATCGCTCCACTCGCCGCTTGTACCGACGAATACGGTTTGCCCATGCATAGATCTTCTGCTTCAGGAAGTCGATACGCTCTGTGACGTGGGACATATAATCTCGAGAACTGATATCGGTCCCCGAGAACGCCCGCCTCACAAAGCGCATCACTCTAGGGCGAGTGTTGCCCTCCCTGAAGCAGATAAGCTTGCCGATGAGTGCTCTAGCCTCACCGATACGACGCTCAATCCTGCACTGCCAAGCTGGTATAGCTGGTCGTGTAGCTCTGTCAGTTTTGGGAAACTTGACATTAGCTACACGACATGCTGCTGCAGCCGCACAGTACAAGATCGAGTGGGTGTCGGCAAGGTCTTTGCTGCTATCAAAAACATTTGATAGCTGCGAATCTAGAGCACACACCAGCGCCCTATTTTTCTTATGCATGGGCAAACGAGGTAGTCGAGGTCTAAGCTCAGGCGGTGTGGAGCGATACTCGCTGAATGCACATTCCAAAGCGCTCCTCAAACGCGCATTGCATTGGGTACTCACAGATATAGCCCCGTCGTCGTCGTCCTCGCCAACATGGTCGGGTCGCGGTGAAACACTGGGTTGCAGTTGCACCGCGGCCGGTGGCAAGGCAGTTGAGACACGACTACTCTGTGATTCCTCACGCAGTCTATCAAGTACGGCGTCATCCAGCATACGGTTACGTTGGATGACCCGCACCTGATCCGATAGACGTTGGGCCGACACGTTGACAGCTGGCTCAAGCACCTGAAACAGAGAGAGCATCCGACCACGGTACGCAGTCAGGTTACTTCCCCCCTCTGTAGCCCCAAAGTATGCGCGCATGACGTTTTCGTTAATCGATTGCGTCCATCGCATGCGCTGCACACTTTCACCGGGAGCGGGGACCCTGTCAGAGACCGATGGGCCTCGAGGTCCTAGGCTGTCCGGTGGCCGGCGTCCTCCCCGTCGACGCGTAGGTGGTGGTGTCGTCGGCGGAGAGAAGTACTCGTCGCTCGAGCTCGACGCAACTGCCACGGCCGGTGTCACAGCACTCACGGTGGGGCTGGTTTCTGGCGGCGGCGAGGCGGAGCTGGGCGACGAGGCCGGAGGTGGTAGGCGTGCTTGTCTAGCGGCGGCAGCTCTCGTTAGCATGACGTCGTCATAATTTTTCTCGTTTCATGTTCCATTTATAGGTCGGTTATTGATGATAAAATTATTGTGTTATTTTTTTTTCTTGGTTTCATGGTGTTCTGCACAATTTAGATACTTAAAATTGTATATTTTGTAAAAAAAATCGTGGAGAAAAATTTTTGGCAGCCGTCTGTCAAGTCGAGCCACAGATTATTTATTTATTATTATTATTTATTTATTTAAAGAAACTTAGACATAATTTACAAAATATTTTAACAGGCTAATTTAGGTCGAGATTAAGTGGTGTAGTCATCTGTAGCCGAACTATGAATGAACTATGTATGTATAACACCTCGAGTTTTATACATACATAGTAGACATTACATACATTGACATGATTTAATTTGTATCATAAACGTAATCTATTTAACTAAATAATGTATGTACTTTACTTAGGTATTAAGGATAGAAAAAGTATATGAAATAGAGAAAAAAAATTGTATAGAATTGTGATTGTAGGCAACTCGACGAACTGACGCTTAAGATTAGAAGTACTGCAATTCGATTTTATTTCATCTTGGTCAGATTTTGAAAAGTTACCTAACATAATTTTAGCTTGGGCTACTAACCCATAATATTTAGATTCAATTAGAGTTCTTTCGAGTGTCTCAGTATCAACATTATCACACCAGCATTCTAATTTTAATTGGACCTCATTAAATTCATCAAAAAGATCATCTAATTTGGCGACTCGCAATTGCAACTCCATTACCTGAAAGGGGGTTATCACGGCATCTTTTAGATTAATGAAATAGGTTCCAAATACTGGTAACCTTCCTTTATAACTGCTTCGCTTCTTTTTAAGTTCTTTAATGTCAGTAATTTCGATTGGAGAGTGTCGTAGACCTTTAATTATACAATTATAATGTTAATGAAACTGTAGGTAATAACAAATAACTATCGTAGTGACTAATGAGACTGCTAAAACTAGCCCAACTTATTAATTGTACAAATTAACTGTTAAGTTTTATCACTGCAAATATTAATAATAGCTACTATAGGAAAGTATGTAAGGTTTACTATTTCTAAGAAATAACGTAACAAACAAATTCATTATCTGCCTGTTAAAAGGTTTACAAAGCAACAATTAATTTTAAAGGTTTAAATTAGAAAATAATAGTTGTATATTGAAAATAAATAACTAACTAATGTAGGTTGACAATAACGCTACTGTACTGTATTTTAAGCACACGTTAACTATATTATACAACTGTGATTTAACCTAACTTTTGCTCTGTAAATAATTCCTTGTAAATATGTATACACAAAAGAATGAAAACTATTAAATAAATAACTTTGTAAATGTTATACAAAAAATATTTGATTAACCTTATTATAAAAAATTGATTCCTATATTTTATTTCACCTGATTTAATATTAATGAGTGTTGGGTGAATATAACTAATATTATAATGCTTAAAGTTTCCTGTTTTATTTCACATATAGTCCGATACACTTTTCTTCCTAACAAGTGTTCGTTACCTCGTCACTCCGGTACTCATTCAATATCTAATTTCTAGAATATCCAATTCCAGCTTATTCCACTTTGCTAGTAAGAAAATAATAATTCGGCTTGTATGGACCATGTATAAAAACTGGAGGAACTTCGTGGGATATTTTGGGAATTAAAAACTCAGGCTGTAGCACGCAGTGATCCACCTATTTTATTTTGACTACTAACTGACATTACATGAATCCTAGGACAGTAGGATTAAATACTTATAGCTAAATGTCTTACTTTCTACAAATTGCGCTGGAGTTAACTGATGTTTTAACAGGAAACATTGGTTAATAAATCACAAAATATAAGACACGACACAACAAAATGAAGTAAATCAGTTTGCATAATACATTATTTACAATATTTCTTACCTAATCTTCTTTCTATAAAATTTCAATCATTTGAATTTTACAAGATCGAATAGTTTATTGTGATCACAATGCAAACATCCTAGTACAATTTAACGCCTAACACAAATATGCTGGGAATTCTTCTTTGCCACAATTCTAGTAATCTTCTTTCTACCAAACCTTGCTCCCCAAGAAGTTTTATTATGAATTGTTTTGTATTTAATTCGAATCATAACTTTTTTATTGATCGCCTTCTTTGAATTTATGTTGGCGCAATAAGAACCTTTTCTAGACTCTTTTAATTTTCGTACGGATCAATAAATATACAATAAATAGGTAATTAAAAACAGGCGGAGGCAGCTAAGATATGACCAATCCCAACTGATGGCGCCCGTTCACGAACATGACACATGGATCGGCACCACTCAGCTCAACCATCATTAAGGGAACCGAATGATCCAACACATGTGCCACCATCAGAGAGACATTAGAGAGAGCATGACATACTCAACTGCCAGGGCACACTGAAGTCAACGAACGACACATAGGTACAGTAAATGGTCGATTTACAGCTGGTACATAGTACTGTAGGGACGATAGCCAGAGGCTAATAAATTAAGTAGATAAATTACTTTTATATTTTATATATTTAGTACGAATTCCACAATTTACCTGCCTTCTGGGCGGCTCCACTAGAATTGACAATCAAAAGCTTTGCAAAAACATATTCACTTATTTTCTGTTCGAAATTTATTTACCTTTCAAGGAATACCAATTGCCATTGTTTTTTATAGGCAAGTAGGTTGCCTTCTAATTAAGCAGAGTCCTCACATGAGCTACGCCCCTACGAATAGACGCGCAGAATCACATGAAGTGCTTCCATTCTAAGTCTTGAAAGGTTACATGAATCCTACCTTACCCTAACCCGAGCATTTACCTAATATGGGAATCACATTTACAATTGAGGTACGACCCTTAAAAGGGGAAGGCTTAATCATTACAAACGAGTTATCGGACGCTCCGATATGTGCTTTTAACTTCAGCTGACGTGTACATACGCACTAACAAATCAACGCCGTCATGCTTGAACATCCTTGGCCAAAACCCCTAAAAAGGGAACAAGGCGTCCTCCCAACACTAACAAGAATGATGCGTCAACTCACATCGACCCGGATGGGGTTTAATCTCAAAAATATAAATATGATAAAAAAAATCGATCTCGTGCGTTTATCAGGCCAGAGAAGGTAAGGCTGGATCGCATCGATTTTCTAATCCTATTCATAGAGCTTGCACCAGGGTTTATTATTATAAATGCATTTATTTTTTTAAACATCAGACATAAACTGGACCAATGATGTCAACTCGACATCCTTTGTGCCTATGCCTTATTCGCATAACCAATAAACATTTCTTCGATGTGTAGCCAACGTTGCCAGCCTCTTCTTCCCCCTGCGGCTCACAACTCATCAGCACATCATCAGCACATGTAACGGAAAGAACTAATTTAATTATATATATCGATACTATTTGAAAATATCGATATATTTTTTCCTACTTTCCCATCCCTATTAACTTCAATATGTCAAATTTGATAGTTGTCATTCATATTTTTTTCCTTTTAATTGACAACAGGCCTCTTCCTATATGGAAACCTTACTAACCTTAACCTATTCTTATCTATTTAAACCTATCTCTTATTCTACTCTAATATTAAAAGGTTTTAATATATTTACATGTACTATGTCCCGAAATCGCCTATTTTTTACATAATTACATTGTTCGAGTTTTAACCGAACACTCAGCGAAAATGCATAATTGCATCAAACACAAGTATGCACATTCGCTCGATTACCAAAATGTGGGCCAGTTCGCGTTCAGATCTCGTCAGAGACACCACGTACTCATAACCAAACCATAACCATTTTACCATTAATTTAGTTACATAGTTTACCATAATTTACCATTTCGTGTATTTAAGTGTTATATAGTGATTCAATATAGTTGTTTACCTTATAATCCAAGACTTTAACTTTACCTTATCCTATCTTTACAAGAAAGGTGTGTTAGGTCACCATAGCGCCAAGCACTACTTTCTACATGGTCCTTCGAGCATTTAATTACTAGTGATTACCAAGTGATACAGTGCCACGCAAACCAGGAGATCGCTGCAATTGGGAGAACCTCGGATTGCAGAGACGGTCGGTTGGAGCATAAAGGTCAGATCAAACCAGTTATATTAACTAATCATTACCAATTTTTTTTCTCAAACCAACTCTTAATATGGATTCCGATACTCTGTTCATCAACCAAACGGAGCTCTATGAAATCCTGAACAAGTTCTTAACCAACATAAAGAAGGATGGATCCGAGAGGAAGACCATTGAAAATTACAAGCGTAAGGCTGATATGTTGGCAACATACTGGCACGACTACCAACAAAACCATAAGAAAATGTGTCAGTTTGCGGATGTTGAGCACATTTACTTCAAAAAGGGATGTTTCGAAACAGTCCAGGAAGTTTATTTCAAAATAAAGGTTAATTGATAAAACCATGAAGCAGTTAGGCACAACGCAGCTGTAGGAAGAAAGCCCCCGTAGACCAAAAGCGGAGGAGGTACAGCCATTACCAGGTGTCCGGGCTAGGTCACAGCTAAGCGCTGACCATCTTCGGCCGGAAGATGAGACGGCGCAGCCACAACCAGGTACGTCGTCTCGCTATAAGGAGTCCATGCAACGAGAGAACTCTCCCCATACAGAGAGAAGGTCCAGCAAGCTGAACGGATTGGTAAAGAAGCAGATTATCAATTTCAAGGCGTTCATGAGAACCTTGAGTAGTATAGAAGTAGACAAGTTCGAGAATCAATGGCAATTCGAGAACGCTCTAAAATCACTGGATAGCCGATGGGTGAGATTGACAGACTTCATTGGGAAATTGAAGGTGAGGATGAAGGCGACGATATTACGTACCAAATGGAATTCTGCAAGCATGAGGAAAAGTACAGTGAGTTGACAAACGACATCAACAAAAAGATGTGGGCAGTGAAGCACCGAGAGAAGTCAGCTCCGACGATGGACATCCCCATGTTCAATGGAACTTACAACCAGTGGGTTCCATTCAAAGACTTATTTTGCGAAGCGATCGATAAAAACCCGTCGATGTCTAATGCGCAAAAAATGCAGTTCTTGAAGAGTAAGGTGACTGGGGAAGCAGAGCGTCTGATTCACCATTTACATATTAGCTCTGACAATTATCAGATATGCTGGGCAATTTTAAGCCATGGATATGGTAATAAGAAATTGATTTTCACGTCCCATTTTAATATCCTACTTGGGCTTCCCAATATACAACAGCAATCGCTGGCTACGATTATGAAACTGCATGACGTAATCAAGGAGACGTTACACGCTATACAGAATCTGGAAGTGGATATAGCAACTCGGGATCCACTTCTAGTGCATCTACTAGCGCAAAAGCTGGATAATGATACCTTCACCGAATACATAGAATCGGTCAAGAATCCTAGAGAGCTACCCGATCTGCAGGAGTTCCTGGAATTCTTGGAGAAAAAATTCACAGCGCTAGAAGCGTCTTGTCGCAAGCAAGAACCAGCCAACCAAAAAACCACGCCGCATCAACCATTCCCATACAGCAACCACAACCAAAATCAGAAGAAAATTTTTCAATGAAATAACCATCAATCAGGCAACAAAGAAAACACAAAATCAAATGCTTTACACATGTGGCGGTCGATAACCTGTGCATTGTGCAATTCTGACCACGGATTGTGGCGTTGCCCTGATTTTTTGCAAATGACGCACGAGCAAAAATTAAATAAGATTGAGCAATTAAATTACTGCCAAAACTGTCTATGCAGTCATAACAAAAAACCATGTCAATCGAACAAACGATGTCGTAAATGCTTAGCTACACACAACACACTACTTCACGAAGCAGTGCAAAAACAAATTCCAACTGCGTCAGCAGAAGGAACCACCAACAATGTTGCAACCAAAAAGAGCACATCTAGGTCATCTCACGCGTCATGGGATGATATATCTGAAATACTTTTAGCTACCGCTATTATAAAAGTCAAGGGAATACAAATGGAACACAACACAAGATGAGGGCTCTAATTGACCAGGGTTCTCAACTATCGTTAATAACTGAAAACGCAGCCCAGATCTTGGGATTAAAGAGGGCTCATTTCAAAGGTCAAATATTCGGCGTCTGTGAAAAAGAAAATAACGCGAAAGGAATGTTACAGGTAACACCCCAGTCTGCAAATAGTGAATTTACCTGCGACACGAACGTTATTATTATGAATAACTTGATCAAGCGATTGCCAAATAAAACGTTTACCAAACCAACAACATGGAACCATATCCAAGGGATACAATTGGCTGATCCAGAGTTTTACGTAAGCAGACCCGTAGATATACTCCTAGACGCAGATGTTTACAGCAAAATAATGTTAGGAGGTATCTTGAGAGGAGACAACGACAAGCAACCAATCGCTCAACAGACGCAAATAGGATGGCTACTCTGTGGATCCATGATACCACGCTACCAGTGCAACGTGGTTCTTAACAATACAGAAGATCTTCTGAAATATTGGGAGAATGAAGACATACACCAGAAGCTAGAGATGTCCAACGAAGACCATGACAGTCTTATTACAAAAAGCGGTTTAACTAAAAACCCAGGTCTAAATCGCTATAAACTGTGGTTTACACAAAAATGATATTACAAATAATGGTTTAGCGATAAACCATAGTCCAAATCATGGTCTAACGCTAAACCTCTGCGGCCCCTAGTTTAACGATGGTCTAAGTCGTATCTGTCAAAGTTTCTTCTTTAGGTTATAGCATCTTTTTTATTGTATTTTGTTGTTTTTACCCGAAAATGGATATTAACATGGTTGATTTATTTATTATTGAGGATATTGAGGATATTAACTACTTTTTCCTCGGTACTCCAATTCTCAGATCGTTTTTTTTTTGTTGGTCCATCACAATATATTGTTATTATATATATTATTAACAAAGAGGCAAATGTTCTATTAGAGACTTCGATAACTTAAAAATTCCAAAGATTAGTGATATTTGTTCAGCTTGCGATGGTTTTGTTTAATGTTATGGTTTCATATAACGCGCGAGACTGTTACGTTTCGTTACACGTGCGTAGATGTATTATTAGTAATTATTAAGAACTTATGTAATTTGCTTAAATCTAAACAAAACTTCAATCGATAAATAACAAATGTTTATATCCATGCAAAATAACAGTCTCAATATTTTTAACACTTTTAAACGTAATTTAATCCTTATCGTATTATCAAAACGTTTTGATTTCTGGGCAAACGGAACGTTGCAATTGAATGATATTATGGTGAACGAATGATATTTGTATTAATCTGTGGTTGATGTATAGACAATGGTTCAAATGACGGTACTAAGAAGACCACGGTTTTTTTGAGTTTTGTAATACGAACAAATTTAGACCATGGTTTTGCAGATAAACCTGGACTTGATAGTACAGGTTTAAACCATGGTTTTTTTCGTTTTTTGTAATAAGACTGTGAGTGTTTACAGTATTTTATAAAAACCACTTAGAGGCTTGAGGACGGAAGGTACGAAGTCCGACTGCCACTCAAGCCGGAATACAAGGGCAAGTTGGGCGCAAACAAACCGCAAGCATTACGAGTAGCTCAATTTAGAAACCTGGAGAAGAAATTTGAGAGGAACAGCGCATTGAAGAAAGATTACAAAAGGTTCATGGACGAATATTTTGCATTAAACCAGATGATACCATGTAACATTAACCAGGCGCCCGAATGCTACTTACCACACCATGCAGTCATTCGGGCTGAATCTACCACTACCAAGTTGAGAGTAGTTTTTAACGCCTCAGCAAAGTCTTCATCAGGATACAGTCTAAATGACGTCATGTACAGGGGCCCTAATATACCCTAATATGAAAATGGACCTCGAACAAACCAGAGCTATTAACCGATTTAAAGAGAGAGCAATGTGACCTGTCAACATACGAGTTCAAGCAGAGCGATTCGACCAAAACTTTGGGTCTCTGTTGGAACCCACAGAAAGATAATTTCACTTTCAACTCGAAAATAGAACCCGAATCACCAGCAATTATTACCAAAATAGCTCTACTTGCGGATATTTCGAAGCTGTTCGATCCATTAGGGTGGTTAACCCCCCTGAGTACTACCATGAAACTACTGTTTCAAAATATTTGGTTGTCTGACATAAAATGGGATGACCCGAGGCAATGAACTCCGAATGGACAAAATTAATACCAGAATTGCCGGACATAAACACTATAGAAGTCAACAGATGGCTGGGAATGGGAGAGAACCAAAATATTGAATTGTATGGATTCTGCGACGCATCAAACAAGGCATACGCGTGTGTAATCTACTGCAAGGTAGTAAAGAAGGAAGGGACAACCATTACATTAGTATTTTTTTTATTTGAGATGGGTTTGCTCTTGACTCTAGTCTAAGTCATAGGTGACAGAGACAGAGTCGACGATGGAGTGAGCATACCCAGAAGGAGCCTGTTTACTCTAACTTTGAAGAGATTCGGGTTGGGTTTGCGGGCAAGGCTAGGTTAGCACCCATAAGCAAAGTCATATCAATACCAAGACTAGAGTTAATGGGCGCTCATCTTTTAGCTCAGCTAATGCAAAAAGTACGAAATTCCTTGTCAGAATACCCGACGGATGTCTACTGTTGGACTGATTCAACTGCAGTACTAGGATGGATACAAGGAGATCCAGCCCGATGGAAACCATTTGTAGCAAATCGGGTAAAAACCATCACCAAAACCATACCATCAAAACATTGGCAATATGTGAAGACGACAGATAATCCAGCTGACTGTGCAAATCGTGGTTTGACTGTCAGGCAACTCAAAGACCACAAGATATGGTGGCAAGGGCCGTCATGGCTGCCATCATACACCAGTCAAAAAAATCACCAAACCATTTACGAGACGAATTTAGAAGTAAAGCCGTCTATTTTAAACCAAACCAACGCGGTAGTCATTGGACAACCAAGAGAGTCGCTGACTACCGAAATTACTAAACATTTAAAGAAAAGAAAGAAAGAAAGAAAAGAAAAGAAAGAAAACTAGTTTATTTGGCACACACAGATACACACAATGTAGGTACAAATAAAACTTAATTTTACAACATTTACATACATAGTGTGCCCCGCGGCTGCGCCAAAAAGGTCCAGTTCAGCAAAATGCCAGACAACTGGGAGTTGCCTGACGCTGGTTTTCAACTGAACCTTACGTTGAAGTGTACGGATGTGAATCAGTTTTACGGTGTTAAATATGTACAGGTAAATAAATATAAGTTAGTGTGTTATAAACTATATAGGTAAAGGTATGTATAATAATTTGGTGCGAAACATTATGCCATGAGCAGCAGAGCGAAATAGACGGATTGCAAGTAACTTTTAATATTAAAAAATGTTTTTATATTCGGGTAGTTTGAAAAATATTGCGATCAATATGTACATCATTTTTAAAATTTTGTCAGAGCGGCGAAACAAAGTGAAATAAGGACGTTGGCAGAAGGATAGAAAGTAAGTGTCTTATAGAAGCCAAGTGTGTGTAATCCATCAATAATATTAACCATTTAGAATTTAAAATATTAAGCAACATATTCATTTTTACCCACAGGCCTCCCAACCTCGAGCGAAAGCAGGTGTCAAGGATGGATGACACACCAGCCCGCGGCTTAGGGTACGAGGCAGCTATGTGAAGTGAATGTGTGTGCTTTGTGAAGCAGCGGTTTATACGAAACGATAACCACCCGCGTATTTTAGCTATGTATAAACTCTTTTATAATTTATGCAACTTATACTACCGCACCCACACACGCACATAAGAAAAACCGGGCACTATCAACTGAGAACAGAATCGACATCATATAAGTGAAATGTTCAAGTTTATCAAATCTAGTTTCCGTTGCGCGTCCGTTAAATACTGCCGTAAACGTCTTCTAAATGTACTTATTGAGTTTATTGTTCTAATAGGCGGCGGTAGATTATTCCATACTTTGGATGCTGCGTAACGGAAACTTCCTCTGAATGCTGCTGTACTGTGGGGCTGCGATGATAGTTGTTGCGAACATTGCCTTCTTCCACATTCTCGTCTACCAGCGATCCAGTCCAACCTGTTGTACAGGTAGTCTGGCTTTTGAAGCTTAATGACACCGAACAAAAGGCAGGCTAGGTGTAATTTGCGTCTTGATTTCATTTTAAGGGTAAAATGTTTGTTGAGGAATGGCGTTACGTGACTTCTGGGAGGAATGTTATAGCAAAACCGAGCACAAGCATTTTGGACCCTCTGAATGAGCTGGTCTGTACGAGCCAGTAGGCGCGGGCCGTACACCGTGTCTGCATAGTTTAGCCTGGACAAAACCAGACTTTCCACCAGTTGTTCCCGAAGTGTTTCTGATAGGTACGGCCTCATTTTATATAAAACTTTGAGGCGGTAGAAACAGTTTCTCACTGACTCGGCGACATGCTTTTCAAAACGAAGGTCCTTGTCCATAACAAGACCTAGGTTCCGCGCTTCATAGACTCTGTCAATTGGTTTGCCCATTAATTCGATCTTGAAAGTTGCGGGCAGCTTAGCTAGCTGTCGTTTTGAGCCAAGTACCATGAATTTGGTTTTGTTTGGGTTTAGCGACAGGCAATTATCTTCTGACCAGGCAGCAATTCTGCGAAGGTCATCGTTCAAATCTTGTATGGCACCATCATACTCCTCTGGGTAAAATGATACGTAAAGTTGAACATCATCGGCGTATATATGATACCTGCATTTCTGAAGACACTTAATGATATCAGCGCAGTACAGGATAAAAATAATTGGCCCTAATATAGAGCCTTGTGGGACTCCCCTCTTTATAGAACCAAGTTCCGATCTAAGGGTGGTGCCGTCCCCCAAACGCAGATCTACAAATTGCTTCCTATCACTGAGGTAGCTACGGAACCATTCCGTAGCGCTAGGGTCGAAACCGTAGTAACTCAGCTTAGATATGAGTAGTGGTATATTTATTGCGTCAAAAGCTCGGGAAAAATCGAGCAAAATAAGCAAGGTACACATCCCCTTATCCTGGGCAGACAGCACGTTATCAGTAACGTCCAGTAAAGCAGTAGAGGTACTGCGCTGCTTTCTGAAACCTGATTGTAAATCAGGTAGTATGTGATTCTGTTCCAAGAAGAGTGTTAACTGCTGGCTGACGACTTTCTCCAGTACCTTAGACAGACACGGTAAAATACTAATGGGTCGTAGGTCTTTCAAACAAGTCGGATTTGACGTTTTGGGTAAGGGCCTAACAGAGGCAATCTTCCATTGTTCGGGGAATGTAGATGTTACTATGGAGCGGTTTATAATGTCCGTTATAACACCCAACGTGTGCGGCAGAGTCAAAGGAATCATGTCCAGGGTAATGTTGTCGCAGCCTTGGGCATTACTTGTAAGGTTGGTGATAATGCGGGCGATGTCAGCCTGCTCCACTGGAGTGATTGAAAAGATTGCTTCGCCATGCCTATGATTATCATAATAAGTCATGAGAGCCACACTCGCCACGATGTTACCCGGGACAGTCAAGAAGTTATTATTAATTATGTTAGGATCTGTAAAGTGCGACGGAAGGTCCTGTTTCGACTTAGTGTCCATCAAAGTGGATTTTAGATTTTTCCATAATAATTTTGGGTTTTTAATTTGATTATTGATGTTATGTTTATAGTACGCCATTCTCTCGCTGTACAGGGAACTCACCACTAAGGATTTTAATTGTCTGTAGTATTCGCCTTTTGCTTTTAATTTGGTCTTCCGGTAACAAGTCAGTGCCTTATCCCGTAAACGCATCATTAATTTAATTGTGTCGGTAATCCAAGGATACGATTTTTCCTTTATAGTGCATGTCTTTACCGGTGCGTGTATATCGAACAGGCAAATGATGTTCTGGTTTAAAAAATTCACCATGTCATTTACATGTTCAAGCGACGAAATGTTTTCAAGACACAGCATCCAAAGATCCGTTTCAAAACTGTCAATGCAAATATCTTTAAGTGGTCTAAATTTCACGACATATGGTTTAAATTTGTCTCGTCTCAATTTAAATTCCGCCACTACGACAGAGTGGCCGTTAATTGAACCAAAGGATTCAATCGACGTATATCTGGCTTTCAAGTCGGTACACATTAAATCAATCAGAGTCTCACTGGTAGCACTAAAGTGAGTAGGAGTTGTGACCAACTGAGTAAGGCTGAGGCTACTTAGAAACTCGTTAATTTTATGTGTTTTTATTCCATTTGAGTCCAGCAGGTTAACATTAAAATCACCGAGTAAGATATAGTGGTCACAACGCCCCAATGAGCTTAGGGAATCTGTTATGGCATCTAGAAAAAGAACAAGGTCAAGCCATGGTGGACGGTACGCGGTACCAATGGCAATCTTTTTGCCGTTCACTGAGAGCGTAAGCCACATTTGCTCAACCGATTCGAACCTGGGATCGACCGCGGCAGCACAAGTACGCGCGTTCAGTCCCCGCCGCAGGTAGAAGCCCACACCCCCACCACGACCCGAGCGCACACGCGCCGGCCGCGGCGTGTGGCGCAGACGATAGCCCGGCACCACGGGCGCGCGCCCCTCCTCCCCCGGTCGCAACCAAGTCTCGTTAATGGCCATAACGTCGAAACTATGTCTGTCGAGTACGCCACACAAGTCGTCATGTCCCGTACCCAATGATCCAGCATTAAGAAAGCCAACCTTAAAAAACTTATCTGCCTTAGCCATCATCGCAATAATAGGTATAGAATAAGCTAGTTATATGCAATCTCAAAATTATTCCTGCACATTCAATAACTTCCATCATAATTTCATAATATAGTAATAGTAGTATTTGCCTAGTTTCAATTGTAAATAATATTGTATGTATATAATATGTGCATAGTATGTAAATAGTATATGGAATAAATCGAAACAAACCTAAAAAACTTTTATAAGTAGTAAACAATGATGAATTTATTGTAAATAGTGTGTATATAAAATTAGATAGTGGTATTACGATATGTAGATGTATGTAAATATAATGTGCAGTGTTAAAAAACTGGTTCGTGTGTACTTTCCTGAGGTGCGCCGCGAGACACATATTTATGGATATGAAACAAAGAATGTAGTAGCAAAACACACACAACATTATAATTAATTTAGAAGTAGCGACACTTGCCATTACCAAACTCTGATCAAAAAACGACTTGTTAGCCTTAAAATGTATAAACCTAAGAAAAATTATCGGAATAACATAACAAATAAAAAGAAAAGTAACAATTCTAGTTGGCGACATTACCACCGTTACCCGGAACAGACCTGAAAGTACGCTGTAAGTCGGCCTCACAACGAATGTGGCAAATCGCGTCCCCAGGTCTACACCGGGCAAGAATACGACCGCGCTTCGACCACACAAATTGCCAACCGAGGCGACTGCCGGCCTCACGGGCGCTCCGAAACAACTCACGGTTTATTTTCGTTAGGCGCTCGTTTATGTAGAAGCGCTTCGCTGGTCCAGGCAAACCGAGGTCGGCAGTAGTCATGCCGCGTCGCACTCGAGCCCCCTCCAGCAGGCCATCCCGAAGGTCGCGACGCGCGAGACGCACGACTAAGATGCGCGGGCGAGTCTCCACCGGCGCCGTCGCCTGCGTCGCGTATCAACGCCTACCTCCGAAACGCTCGGCGCTCACTATATCGCGCGCCTCAACGCCGACGCCAATCTTCGCAGCCACCAACATGAACATGTGTATGGGATTTTCGCTATTAATCTCTGGTATGTTCGAAATTTGGAGGTCATTGGCTAACAATTCCTGGTCACGGTCATTAATATCGCTTCTCAGTTGTGCGATTTGCTCATCCACCTCCGACGCCTGTGATGCCTGGGGCTGAGCCAGTTTTTCCTCCATTACAGCCACCCTTTCCTCCAAACGATTCATTCTGTCATTAGTGCCATTTAGAGATGACCTGAGATCTGACAGATCATCACGTAGCTGCTGGAATTCATTCTTAATAATCTTTAAAAAATCTTCCTTGAAAAAACTGAGCTCCGCCCTGAGGATGTCCAGGTTCAGCTCCGGTGCCGCGTCAAGCGCAGCGTCACTTATAGGGCTGGTGTCGCTTAGCATAACTGGGCCTTTGCCTTGTGCAGCTGGTCGCCCCCTTACTGACGTGTCGGCCCGGCTTTCAATCACAGTGGTTTTATTGCACTCGGGGCAGTGCCAGGGCGTAGCCACTTGGCCAGTATTCGGTAGACCCACGCAAGCTCGATGGTACCAACACCCACACTTGCTACATTTTGCGCCCTCTGCCGATGATAAGAATTTGCCACAGGAACCGCACTTAGCCATTGTAAACAGAGTTTGTTTACGTCTTAGCGCAATCGATGCGTTCAAAAAAGTTCAACAGTTAGGCAACAGATGGCGCTGTATCAAAGAATTCGTTTATGGCAGTTTCACGGTGTGTATGGTGCGGACAGCCACTATGGGTTAGTAGTCACTGTTTTAACATAGGGGTGCGCACACACTGGAGTAAAGGGTTTAGGTCACACTCTTACAACGTAATATATTGTCAATTTTCTTTTGGGTTTCGGGTACCCAAACACCTACTTAGAATTGAAATATTTAATAAACAAATATAGCTCCATTACAAAAATCATACGTATTTTTGCGTGGATACTGCGATTACCTACCTTGAACAAACAAGTTCGCCGACCCTACCTCGAATTACACGAGCTTCGACGGGCTAAACAGCTGATAATCAAAAACGTTCAGCTGGCAGAATTTGCAAACGACCTAGATTCAATAAACAAATACGGAAGAGTGCACTCCAAAAGCAAGATTTTGAGTTTGAATCCTACCATAGATGAACGTGGCATTTTACGTGTGGGTGGGAGATTAGAAAACGCCCACATGAGTCTTGAGATGAAACATCCCATCATCTTACCTCACGACCATCCGTTAACCACATTACTTATCGATCAAGCTCATAAATTGACTTTCCATGGCGGAGCGCGTCTAACGTTAGCAAACCTTCGACAACAGTATTGGATTGTCGGCGAATACATGGCAACTAAAAAGTTTATAAGAAAATGTGTCATATGCAGAAAACAAAATCCCGTGCAGCAGCACCAGCTGATGGGAGATTTACCAGAACCAAGAGTGAATCCCGAACATGCGTTTTATCACTGCGGCGTAGACTACACAGGCTTTGTAGAGGTCAAGGCTAATAAAGGACGGGCAATCAAAACTACTAAGGGGTACTAGCAGTTTTATATGTATTTTCACGAAAGCGGTTCACTTAGAGCTCGTGTCAGACCTGAGCAGCTCCGCCTTTTTGGCAGCTCTAACCAGAATGGCTGCCAGAAAAGGGGCACCACGACATATGTACAGTGACAACGGCACTAACTTTGTGGGAGCAAACAGTATGATACAGGATGAATTTAACCAGCTTCGCGAAGTATTCAGTGAAAGTTTTATAAACGAGATAGCAGAGATGGGCATAGAATGGCACTTTAACGTGCCTAACTGGCCTAATGCCGGCGGTCTATGGGAGCGAGCAGTACGCAGTCTGAAACATCATCTCAAGAGGGTCATCGGTCAACAAAGACTAACCTTCGAGGAATACGCCACATTGTTAGCTAGACTAGAAGCGTGCCTCAACTCACGACCTCTTTGCGCGATATCAGAGGATCCCGATGATATAAACTTCCTTACACCAGCTCATTTCTTATCAGGAAGACCAGGAACAACTGTAATAGAAACCGAGCAAGATGCTAGAACCAGGTGGCATCTAACCAACAAATTATTCCAAGATCTTTGGAAACGATGAAAGTCTGAATACTTGGTACAACTATCATCTAGAAGTAAATGGATGGAACCACAGAAAAACATCGGAATTGGAGATCTAGTAGTTATTCATGATGACAATCTGCCTCCAGGAAAATGGGCTCTTGGACGTGTGGTCGACACACATCCAGGAAATGATGGTCTAACCAGAGCAGTTTCATTAAAAACCAAAAATGGGGTCATGAAACGCCCTATTGTGAAACTCTCAGTTTTGCCTGTTAACCAGAATAACGTAAATAAACCAGAACCAGAATAACGTAAATATACCAGAACCAGATACCAACAACCAAAATACCAAGAAAAATTGTGCGCAACCATAGAAACACAAAACCATTGTAACAAGATCGTGCAGCAAGTCCGGCACGATTACCAGTAATTCGAATACTACAATGAACTTTTGCTAACACAGCATTTTGATATCCACGCTAGACGGCGACGCGCCACGGGGAAGACGGGTCGGCGCCGACGAGGCCTAATCAACGGTATCGGGTATCTAGCGAATGACGTATTCGGAGTGTTTGACTCACTTTTTGCAGACCAGTATGAAAAGGACATTGAAACCATACATCGCAATGGATGTGGCGCACGGGGCTATGTCGCCTATGGGCTATGTAGGCTTCCGCTGGGAATCGTGGCGAGGGATACCGCCGGCAGCAGACCGCGCTGACTCCGCCGCCTCCAAGACCTCGACGCTGCCAACAGGGGTTAGCAGCGAGCGTCACACGCCCTGTACGTCACTAGTCTCCGATTTTGCTGAAACTTTGTGAGGATGTTGTCCTCAAATTGTTCTATTCAGTACCTTCAATGAAAAAAAGTGTACCTCTCGGGTTTCGCTAAAAAATGGAAAACAAGGGAGGAGAGAGGCTAAGAGATGCACAGCATACATCAAATAAATGTTCCCGAATAAAAACCTACGAATACTGAATATTGATTCTACAGCACACACCAAACCACCGCAATTTTAAATTCAAAATCGTAAAAATATAACCTAAAAATTTTGGTCCCAGAAAAAAGGCATTTTGATGAGATTTTTTTATCTGAAATAAATGTTCTCATTTAGCGCTCCACAAAAATGTAATTATATCACAGACACATGCGATACTTTCAAAGATAATAGCAAATCAAAATTCAACTTAACATAACCAACACAGACCTAAAGATTTTTGCTGTACCTAGATGTGGCAATCAAATTTCCAAGCAGGTACGTACTGAACTATCGTTGATACTATTTTGACTTAGGTTTTTAATGATAATATCATAGTGATATGAAAGCGTAAAAAAATCGATGGTATTTTTTGTACGCAATTTATTAATGCGGCTGGCGAAAAAAGTTGCCTGGTAGAAATCGTCACGTACGAGACGTTCGGTGCTGTCTGGCGAAGGTTCGGCTACTATCATCAATCAATGGCCAACATACAACGCATTGTGTTGCAGGTTTTATAATGATGGCTTTAAAATGATCTCACTATACAAACTAAATAAGCATAATTTTAAAGATAAATTAACTAATTGGTTGAAGTTGTTAAGTCATGATGAATCTGAAAAGCTTATAATATATACTATACTATATAATATTATAAAGTGGAAGATTTGTATTTTTGTATGTAACGAATAAACTTCAAAACTACTGGACCGATTTCAAAAAATCTTTCACCGTTGGGATTGTTGGGAACCTACACTATCCCCGGGTGACATAGGCTTTTTATTTATTTATATATTTTATGGAAAGCTTACAGACTAATGACAAACATAAAAAAAAATCGAGGGTAAGAGAAATTATACCTGTATTCCCACGGGAACGGAAACTACGCGGGTGAAACCCCGAGGCATCCGCTAGTAGTAAAATAAAACTTAGTCTTTGAATTTGAAATAATAATAATTTAGCACGAAACATACACATTATTTTGTAAAGTTACTAATTGAGTAAAATTGTTATGTGTAATATTTTAGCACTAAATAAGATGGTGATATGTATACGAGTACGACGTCTAAAACTGCCGACCGCCGACTACCCAAGATACGAGCATGTCTCAGTTTGGGAGTCGTTGTCTTAAATTAAAATGACTATGTACATATACCCCACTAACATATCTATGTTAGTGGGGTATGTTGTTTCTTGTAACGCTTTTGTACTTTGTGAAGAATAATTTTTTATTATTATTATTTATACTTATTGTTTCGTGTTTGGTCGCTATTAGAAGTGCAGCTT
Organism: Orthosia cruda; assembly: GCA_964057195.1. Lineage (NCBI taxonomy): Eukaryota > Metazoa > Arthropoda > Insecta > Lepidoptera > Noctuidae > Orthosia > Orthosia cruda. The sequence continues at coordinate 17,279,664 of OZ059842.1, read as the reverse complement.
TTAAAAACATTTTGTTAGACTGATGATGGGTAATATTCTCGTTCATTTAACAATGTAGGTGTTTTTTCAGTATAATTTTTTTCACTGTGCGTGTTATTTAATTTATACTACATTATACATAGATATGTAGCACATATTCGCGTTCATCTTAGAGAATTTGATGCGTCTCTTCGGCTTATTCGGTTTAGGACTGATTCTGAATTGGGCAGATTCTTTTCAAGATGAGTCTGAGTTTTCCTCGTCCAGCTGCATGAATTTTCTAACTATTATACAAGTATTTAATATGGCAGATTTCTGTAGATTGATATAGATTATATTATACGTATATTATTATTTATCAGATTTATTTATACGGATTCTTATAAATCAATTAATTTCTGGCCACGGAGAAGACGATAATATTTTTTTAAATTATTATTATTAACAGTAGGCTCACGTTTGACCACTGACTCACGATGGTAAGCGATGATGTAATCGAATGTGAAGCACGCTTGTCTAAAAGTAACATGAGAGCTACAACCTAGGGGGATTGTAGCTATCATGCTATTATCATCATCAGTGACTACAGTCATTTTCAGTGACTAAGAAGGTATAACTAGTTTGATCTCAAATTGCCTTAATTTTATGTTTGACCCACTCACTCACCCATCATCAAAATTCTTAGGTACTTCTATTTGATACGCAAGCTTCAAATTCTGAACACAATTGTAGTGTTTAAGCCGTCAACAACATTAGCCCCATTTTCTGCAGGGTGTAACGTCATATTGTAAAAACTTCTACTGCCCATGCAAATTGGCTCCAAGGAAGTATTGCGGAAAAAAAAAATTTCATTAATCTAACTTTTTTTAATCAACAAAACATCAAACTTACTTATCTTAATTTTAAAAAGCAAAATATTTTAAGCACATTTTCTTCATAAAAACAAAACAATTTCGCATGCTGGGCAGAGTGGAAAAAATATTCCAGCTATGGGATAGCCAGTTGGGTTAGATGGAACAGATCATTAAGGTTAAAACAAAGGTTAATAGCTTGCAAAAAAGAAAAAAAAAATGTAGATATCATTTACAGTTAGCGTCACATTAGATTCGAGACGATGTTTCGTTACTGATACTTTATTTTAATCAATTTATTACGTGCAAAGTTCAAAACTACAATGGCCATGAATACATGGACCACTGAAATAAGATTAATAAAAATTAAAACCGTTTTGTCACTTATTTTACATTAGCAGTGGCAAATTATGTCAATTTGTAAAGTAAATAGCTTAGAAATGATTGTTTATAATATGTATTGATGTATATTAATGATTGTGTATATTGTATGAAACTTTGTGACAGTGTTCTAAAGAAGGATTACTAAACGTAAAAATAATAATATCCAAACCAATGTGATGTAGGTATTATACAGTCGAGGCAGAACCAGTTATAAACCACCTCTAGAAAACAGATAGTTCTGTACGCACCTACTTGGAAATTTGATTGCCACATCTAGGTACAGCAAAAATCTTTAGGTCTGTGTCGGTAATGTTAAGTTTAATTTTGATTTGCTATTATCTTTGAAAGTATCGCATGTGTCTGTGATATAATTAAATTTTTGTGGAGCGCTAAATGAGAACATTTATTTCAGGTAAACATATCTCATCAAAATGTCTTTTTCCTGGGACCAAAATTTTTAGGTTATATTTTTACGATTTTGAATTTAATATTGCGGCGGTTTGGTGTGTGCTGTAGAGTCAATATTCAGTATTCGTAGGTTTATATTCGGGAACATTTATTTTATGTATGCTGTGCATCTCTAAGTTTTACAAAAAAAAAAAAATTACGTACGGGGCGGCGTATACACCCTGTACGTCATTTTTTGTTTTACATTTTTGAGCGAAACCCGAGAGGTACACTTTTTTTCATTGAAGGTACTGAATAGAACAATTTGAGAACAACATTCTCACAAAGTTTCAGTAAAATCGGAGACTAGTGACATACAGGGCGTGTGACGCGCTCCTTCGATAAAGAATACAATAGATTCCCGGTCAGCGCTACAAAAACGGGCCAAAAAAATATGGCCTCAAATACGGTTGTTTGAATCATTGTGTTTTTCATAAAGTAAAAACCGTATTAAATAGTAAATATGAATCAATTACCAAATATTATGATTGTTTGACCAACGTTTGCGTCGGAAAAGCGAACACGCCAACTATTGTAACAAACATCGACTGTTCTGGAACAGAGCATGCATGGAGAAGTTTGTATAGCTTTTTTTTTAGCTTTCCTAATGATCCATAAAAACCAAATAAAGAAACCCCGAAATTTCCTACATAGTGTTTTTAACCCTATTGCTGAAATTTTAAGTTACATTTTATAATAAATGTTTTCGTACGTACATATAACCTTTTTTAAGCTATTGCATAGCTAAATTACGTAACGAAAATAACCTAACACCCCCCACTCCGACCGGCACAACGGTGATACTTTGACTTGGATGTCGCGACAGGCTCGACGGGAACACGGACTCCTCTCACCGCTAGATGGCGTTGTAAATATGTTTGATAAAAGAATACATAGAGTTGTAAAACCTACATAATTTTATTTGTTCATTATAAGTTATAAAATAATATATATATATATATAAATAGAAGTTTTTTTTTACATTTTGATATATTTTAATATGCAAGTATAGCAATTTTTGTCAAATTTGAGTATTATTTCGAAAGAGAAATTACTTACGGCATACACTTTCAAAACTAAAACTAAATAAAAGCAAAGTTTTGGTCAGCTGGCTTTTATTTTACTTATTTCAGATTCGGACGGCAACGGCTGATAAAATTAAAATATTGTGGTTTTGCAACTCTATACAATTCGACATTCAGACGCATTTTCCAGGAACGGATCTAGAATAAATGCTATGCAATAGCTTTACCGCGGCAGTCCCCGAGTGCCACACGTCTTTTTTATTTTATAATCTTTAGCCTCGCGTTTGACCACTATCTCGGCTGATGTTAAGCGACGATGTGGTCTATTCTGACTTATAATTTTCAAGTTTTCAAGCAAACCCTACCCTACCTACCTTCCTACCCTACCCAACTATCCTACCCTAGCTACCCGCCCACGTATATATATATATTTTAAACTGTCTCTTTATTCGAGCGAACAAAACAAAAAAATAATAATTCAAATCGATCCAGCCGTTTTTGAGTTTTATCGAGACCAACGAACAGCAATTGATTTTTATAATATAGAAAGATAGGTAGATAAGTGTGTTGAGCCATTTGAGCGACTTATTTTCGTTCCTGATTCTTAATATAGTATTTTTATAGATCGAGGATATAAAAAAAATAATTGAACGTTTCGACTCCACTCATTCCTTGTCCAAGCAGCGAGCTCGAACAAAATTTTGAAAATTCGAATTGCTTTTTTGGCACATTGGAATTTAGTCTTACTCTTAATTTAGTCTTAATAAATTAGTATTGTGCTCATATTTTTTTTATTGCTTTGTACATAGTTTTGTGAATGCAAATTTAAACATTGCATTTAATGTTGAATTTGCATTAAAGTATATTTATTTTAAGTAGAATTCTTAGAATTACCTAAACACAATTGGCGTCAGTTTTAAAGATAAGTTTTATATGGGATCCTATATCTAGTGTATTCTTCATCGAAGAGTGGCTCCCAAGTTCCCAAAAAGTCATAATAGGTACTAGTATGGGCCATCCTGGCCCATCAATAAACGAGCGTCACCAATCAAAATCGTGCGCAATTTTCTGCTTTTCAAGATCCTCAGACTGTTCCTTTTCAAAAGTTCTGTAAATGTATATTTAGAAATTATTCAAAACATATAGATGGTCTTTTAAAAACGTTTTCCCTTAGCTGCAACGGTGAAAACACTACTTCATGTCCTATTCCCATTTCAAATTACCCTCCTGAATAGCTAATTAACAAATCATTTACTCAAAAACACATCCTCTGAAAATACACTCTCATACATTTGTCTCTTACTCGATCTCAAAATAACCTTACTCTAAGAGCTTGTGGTCACCCCGACCTATATTAATTCACGATTCCACAGTGCACGGCAACCCATTATTTGCTCCTCCGATGTGTTCCCGCGCGACCGCCATTGCCATCCGCCGTCACCTGTCAGTCCAATCACCCCGTCCCTTGTCGCTCTGCAACTGCCAACCTGTTTTTTGGCGGCCATTTTGAATTATTTATTAAAACTTTATACACAAGTACAAAGGCGGACTTAATGCCTTAGGCATTTTCTACCAGTCGACCTTGGTACCGTAATTATGCATTTTTTGTTGCGGTGTTTATGGAAAGGTCATTGCGCTTGGGATGTTTTAAAAGAGAATAAATGAAAGTGAAGGCAGCATTTTATATAATGTTACAATATTACCCAATCACAAGGAAAGGGTGTTTTTCCCGCGTATCTTGTATGTATGCATGTAATATTCTTTATTTTCTCATCTTACTCATTTAATTTATATAATTTAGACTTCGTTATTATAAGTCTTGACCGCCGAAGTGTCCTTAGATTAGTGAAGTTAATTTTGGGATTTTGGGCGCCATATTGTGCGGGTCTCAATGAAGGGTTATAAGAGGTAATTAATACTAAAATACATACCACTTTTAATAATTCGAAATATAAACTGATAACTAAAAAGTTGTAAATAAGAAAATGCTGTGCAGTCGGCGGATCAGGTAGTCAGCCAGCTCGCGAACATAGGTATCCTCCGACAGCACAACATATTTATTCTTATTTACAGCTTTTATTTCGCTTCTTAAGCAGTCCGGTTTTTGATTTTCAAATAAACTTATTTTTCTTTTTATTTAAAGATTATTGGCAAATTTTATTTTAAAAAAATCGGTTTAACACATATATTATTCTTTATTGTTAAAACAATTAATGTAGGTCAGATGTGTGAATGAAGACGATGTCCTGGAACAGCTTTTATAAACGTGTCTTATTTAAACCACTTTTTATGGTGTTGTCTCTAGTTGTGTCTATCTGTATGTTAAAACTGATCTCAAAAACTACTGACCATGACTCCACCCGCTATTTAAACACAGAAACACTCTCCTTGCCAGTAATGATGAGTCAGTAGACCTAAAAAGTACTTTACATAAAATTATTGTTGTATCGCCTCCAAAATCGAAGTAACTAGTTTGAAGGTTTTGCACTAGTCTTCCGATAAAACTGATTCCGGAGTTCGGAGTGTCTGCCCTTAAAGACTATCAGTTCCCATGACCTATGTCATGGCACTCAGCTGTTCGATCTCTGCAACTATATGACGAGTGTTAACGCGTTAGCTATGGTCACCCATACAATACTTAACCGCGACTATACGTGCTTAAACTCAAGCTGTCAAAGTGGCTATTTCCTAGCCACGAGTTCAATATAAGAATGTGTTTATGTATGCGAAGTAATGCTATGCATAAGTTCAGCATAATGTTTTTCTGTAAACAGCTCATCACTATGATGTTATTTCTTTATCTTTTATCCTAGCAGGTACAAGACTATCAATATTTTATGAAGGTACCCATAAAACATAACATTGTATACAAGCTGCATTTAAATATAATTAATTTCATAACTTTTTTGATGATCATTGTTAACTGGTTTGCGTGTGCGCACCCTCACTAGGGCTTAGCACGCACTGCGATTTTTATTCGCGCAATTTTTTTTGTATTATTAGGTCATTACATATAATATTGGCATTTTGTAAGGGAGGAACATAAAGCCTTTTTTAATATATTATATTAATTTAATCAAAGTATATACCATTGCTAACTATGCACTTTTGCCATCTCATAGGTAGTTCATTGATCCCATTACAAAAAAAAAAAACATTCTGACGGGAATCAATACAATCTTTGAAGGCGCTTTGGACTGCCCCATCGGAGTTGATTTTTTTCCCTTGCAAGAAGTTAACCAAATTTCGAAAAAAATGGTAATCTGTTGGAGCAAGGTCCGGGGAGTACGGTGGAAGTATTAGACATTCCAATTGAAGCTCCTCTAATTTGGTAGCCGTCTATTGTGCAGTGTGTGGTCTAGCGTTGTCCTGAAGCAGCAGTGGCCTAGAGCGATTGACCACCATCGGCTGTTTAGCAGCTAGCTTTTCCATCATGGTTTGCAGTTGCTGACAATAGACATCCGCCGTAGTCGTCTGGCCAAATTTAAGGAAATTGTAGTGAACGACACCGGCACTAGTCCACCAAACGCTCACTAGTAATTTTTTTTGAGTCAATTTTCGCTTGGGGCAGGATTTGGCTGGTTCGCCAGGGTTCAGCCATTGCCATGAGCGTTTCTGATTATTGTACAGTATTCACTTTTCATCACAGGTAATGATTTTTTAAAATCCCTTCACTATTGTGCCGGTTGAGTAATGTAACGCAGCAGTCGACGCGTGTTTGTCAGTTTGCTGCACTCAATTCATGAGGTACCCACCTTTCAAGCTTTTTCCCCTTCCCAATTTGCTTCAAGTAGATTAAAACAGTTTGATCACTAACACCGCAGCGAGCAGCTAACTCGGACATGGTTTGCGATGGATCGGTTTCCACAATAGACTTCAATTCTTCATTATCAACTTTGGTCTCCGACCGTCCACGGGGCTTGTTCTATCGGTCGAAATTTCCAGAACGAAAACGTTGGAACCAAAAACGCATCGTGTTGTCTTTTGCGACACCGTCACCATACACATCATTAATCCTTCGAGCCGTTTCTGCAGCACTGGTGCCACGATGGAACTCGTACTCGTAAATAACGCGATATTTCAAGTTTTCCATTTTGTAAACTGACTGGCGCAAAGAAAAAACTAAAAGAGGAAAAACAAATGAATTACGGTTTTCCAAACACAAAAGCATGAGTATCTGTATAAATTTAAAATTGGAATTCCAAACAAAAGAAGAGATATTTGAGATCAAAGTGGCCAGTACGACAAACCGACAATTTCATAGGTAAAGCTGGGAACAAATTATCGGACGCGGCTGACGGACGCGACTTACAGCCGCGACTGATATGTGTGCACAGACAAAAACATCCAGCAGGCCAGATGTCTATTGGACGTCCAAACGCCCAAGATAACGTCGGTGACTTAAATCCGATAGTTTGCACAATGTAATGTACATTCATTACGTCCGTGACTTAAGTCCGAGCGACAATATTTTGCAGTTTTAGCATACAAAATATAAAACTAATAATGAAAGAAAAGTGGAGCTAACTAAGAATTGAGGAAATTAGACCATACTGCAGCTCAAAACCCGGCTTCGAGAGCGCGGTGCATCAGTATCAGTAAAAGGAAAAAAATACGGATTTAGTTGAAAGGTACGAATATGAATTGAACATTGAAAGTCTTGTGTAACTTGCAGATATTTTGTTAATTTACTATGTAATAAGATTAATTTACATCCAATTAATATTCAAAACAATATTTTCAGCTTGATTTTATATGACTCGCATAATTACTTCCCAGTGGAACCATCTTGCACACGGTCACATTATAATGGTGGACAGCAGTTCAAACTGATGCATTATTGACCAACAGCTAGCAATATTATTATTTGGTTTTTGAACGCTAATTATTCTTAAAAACAGTAAATAAAGTTCGGGAACCACAAACAGTAGTACTCGCAAACGCGCAATGTTGTTATTTTTACTCCACTCCGTCAAGCGCCATCTGGCGGGAGCAATTGGCAGTAATGTTCCCTATTGGTAAGCTGACTTACTTTTTTTGTGAACGACAAGCCAGTACAGGCCAGATATTATTTTATGGAAGTCATAATACTTGGTGTAAGATCAGCTACACAAGACTAACGTAAGTTATTTGATATTATAACTTTATTATTGCTAATGGTTGTGTTGAAACTGTATCTATATCATATTCCTAATATGTTAAATTGATTTAAGGGCTAGTCTATGTTCTTTGCCTTGTCCTTGTTATTTTGATTCTATAATATTTTGAATACTTTATGGGGTTTTAAAAGGAATCGATAATAGTAGTTTATGCAACAGTCATATAATAGGGGTTATTAAAACACGAGCGTAGGTTTATCACATGAGACGAAGCCGAGTGTGATAATAAGTGAGTGTTTTAATACCTTATTATATGCCGTTGCATACACTATTTTATCTTCACTCATACAGTTGAAATAAAACAAAAATGGAAACGGAAAAAATATGTGGTATGGCGGTCAATTTAGATTCTCATTGCACATGACTGCGCAGCGCGCGCATCCAAAGACAATGATACAATTTTTCTACATTAAGAAAGAGCCCATAAGCGCCTATAAATTAAAAAGTAAAAGTAAAAAGGGCTGACATGCCATAAAAGGATAAAGATAAAAAAAAGTTATTTTATGATGCAGTTGTTTGAAAATCTAAGAAAAATGTTTGTTTGTTTTTTATTTTACCTTTCTATGAATATAAAGTACTTTTTTAATTTTTTTATTTATGTACACACAAAAACACTTTACAGAGAAAAGAAATAATACAGATTGAAGAGCACAAAGGTACAGCTTATTTCATTAGAAATTTCTTCCAGCAGACTTGCGACAGGAAAGTTGGATGATAAACGAAGACACAGTGTGTAGAAAGAATAAGGAAATTTCAAATAGACAAAAATAACTTAATTAATCACATAAATTACACATATACCTTAACTTAATAAATATAGAAAATAAAAATACATACATATACATAATATATAAAATTACAAGATGGTGGAGAGGTAATGTTCTTTGACTTGTTTTTTGAATAGAGATACATTTTGGGAGTCACGGATTTTAGGTGGAAGTGAGTTCCACAATTGTACTGCATGAATAGAGAAGGAGTGGGAATACAAATGGGTTTTATGGGACGGGAAATTGAGATGTAGTTTAAGGCGAGATCTGCACAGAGCATCAGCAGGGCGAGTAAAAGAAAAACGATCGCGCAGGTAGCCAGGGTATGCAGGGTTAAAATGGATGTTGAATAGGAGACATAATATTCGAGTGTTCCTGCGAAGACGGATAGGGAGCCACTTGAGATCCTTGCGGAACTGAGAGACATGATCGTATTTCCTCAGACCAAATACAAAACGAATGCACAGATTTTGCACGCGCTCAAGCTTATTTAAGAGCTCCTCCGTGGTATCCAGGTAGCAGGCATCGGCGTAATCTATGATCGGCTGAATTAAAGTTTGAGCTAAATAAATTTTAGTTTTGAAGGGTAGGAAACTTTGAAGAGTTTTTAAAGAGTGAAAAGAAAAATGCACCTTACGACTAACTTCATTTACTTGCGCTCGCCAAGAAAGGTTGCTGTCAATTAAGACACCGAGATTCTTAGCCGTTTCAATGTAAGCAATTGTCGAGCCGTTAAGGGAAAATGGCGTCAAAGTAGAAATGTCAAGTGCAGCACGATAACATCTCTATCTATAATCATGGCCTGGGACTTAGAAGGGTTAATCTGTAAGCCATAAGACTTAGCCCATTCACTAATTCTCTCCAGGTCACGATTCATGTCACTGATCGCTACGTCTACGTCCGCAAGCAAAAAATGTCGATAGAGCTGCAAATCGTCTGCGTAAAGATGTAAGTTGGAAGTGGTAAACACTCTTGGACTTGGTAACAGTGTTTATGAAGATAGAGAAAAGAAGAGGAGGGAGAACGCCACCCTGAGGTACACCAGCAGTGAGATCACACCAATCAGAGAATATCTCATCAAGGCGAACACACTGAGAGCGACCCCGAAGATATGAGTCAAACCAGATTAACGCCGAGGACGAGAAATTAATAGATTGTAGAACCCCAATTAGAATATCAAAATTCACCGAGTTGAATGCACAACTGAAGTCAAGTAGGTCTAACACGGTTAGAGATTTGTTGTCCATAGTCCAACGGATGTCGTCAGTGACCTTCAGAAGTGCAGTCACAGTACTGTGACCTCTACGGAAGCCAGATTGGAAAGGACAGATAAGATCATGAGACGAAAGGAATCTAGAAATTTGACCATGAACGATGTTCTCAAAAACTTTAGATAGGAATGGTAGTATGGAAATGGGTCTGAAGTGAGATGGAGAAGAAGGATTGGTTATTTTGGGAAGTGGTATTATGTGTGCCTGTTTCCAGGCTGAAGGAAATTTGCCAGAGAATAAAGAATAATTGACAATATGAGTGAGAATGGACAGGAGTTGTGGGAGAATAGATATAATCATTCCCGAACACAGTCCATCATGACCAACAGCAGAAGAGGAAATAGCAAGAAGAGATTTTTTGACATCGTCATCAGACACAGAATTTAAATTGAATGGTGGGCAAATCGGCAACGGCAATTCAGAGAGTTCAGTCAAAGTGGATGTCTTTACACTAGGATCCAGCGAGACAGGTGGAAGCGAAAAGTGCCTATTGAGAGCCGACAAGTCGACATCTTTACAGGCACTAGTGGGAGCTTTGCCGATACCGACAGACTTGAGAAATCTCCAGACGTCAGAGGACTTGCGATCGACTAGAGATTCGTGGCAATAGCGTCACTTAGCATCTCGACACAGACAATTGCAGTGATTACGTAGCTTTTTGAAACCAGCAAGATTCCGATCCGTGGGTCTATGCCTGTACCTGCCCTTCGCCTTATCCTTACAAGCAATAGCGTCTTTAATTTGAGGAGTCATCCACGGAGCAGGATCATGATTAATTTTAATTCGTCGACGCGGTGCATGCTTGTCATAAATGCTCAACAATCTGACATTGAAATAATTTACTTTTTCATCGACACATGCGCTCTCAAAGACGGGAGACCAGTCGATATCATCGGCATCACGCCTCAACGCCACCAAATCTATTCCATTGTAATTGAGCAAATAACAGAGACGAGGTTGCGTTTTGGAGGCCGGATACGATAAGAGAGATAGATGAGGTCATGGTAAGAGAAGGTTGCAGTGAGCTGCCCGAACTCAGCAACATTGTGAGGAGATGAAACAACCATTAGGTCAAGAAGAGAGGGCGTACTGTATGGAAAGTTATGGGTCGCAGAAAGAAGTAGAATTTCCAGATTAAAAGAAGATAAGAGTGAACGAAGTTTTAATGAGCGAGAATCATTTTTAATGAAACATGTATTAAAGTCACCCATTAAAATAACATGCTCATACGATGGGCAAAAATGATTAAGTGACGATTCTAAAGAGTCAAAATAGTTGATATGAAGATTAGGGGAGTAAAATACCGCAAGCAATATCTTAGCATGATTTAAAGTGAACAGGAATCAGGTTCTAGGAACAGGAATCAGGTTCTAGGAACAGGAATTCAGCCGACCCTGAGTATTGAGATGGAGACGCACTCACAATTTTGTGCGGTATATCAGCACGTATGTAAATCGCTACACCACCACCACCCTTGCCAGTCCTGTCATTTCTGACTAGAACAAAGCCAGGAAGTGCATAGTGCGTAGAAAGGAGAGAAGCCTTTAAAAAGATTCAGATATGAAGAGTGCATCAAGATGAGCACTACTAAAGGATGCCAAAAGATCGGAATAGTGGCCAAGAACACTTTGAGCATTTATATGGTCTACATGCAAATTGTTGGGATATTTAGAAAAAAGAGTGGAGATGTTGTCATGCAAGGTATGACGCGGAGACTCACCTCTCGCACTAACAAAACTACAAGTCGAAGAATCACATGAGAAAAAACTGTCATTTAAGTCGACAGAATCAGAATCACACATAGATAAATACGTATATAATATATAAATAAGAAGAAAATTATTATTTTATGCAAAACTAAACAAAATAAAACTAAACTTATAGGCTGCTTAATTTTAAAACAACCACCCTATCTCACTGGTGAGTTAGATTATATTGTCCAAGACATCCAAAAAAAAAAACTTGTAATAAAACATGAATACGTAAAACAGCGTAAAACGAAACACATTCATTATGAAAACTGACAGGACAATACAAAATGATTGAACGTCAAGGCTGCTGTCAAATGTCAAATTGACATTGACAGTTCAGTCTAGTTGGATGGATCTTGGATGATTTGTCGTAAACTAAGATTAGATTAGATTAAGACGGGCTGGTGTCCGCAACTCCACGTCTAAGTGCGTATTTTGTCGTAAACTAAATTTACCATTAAAAATATGATACCGACATCTTATAATATATAAATACAGTGATAGAATGAAGGTGTTATGCGGCAAGCAACAAATATCAAAGTACCGGCACTAAAACAACTATAGTCAGAATTTTAATTCGATTCCAGATTTGACATTAGCTACTGTCATTTTGTGAAATAATGATACCACATATAATAGTGTAGTGATGAACACAAAAATCGATAAACAATCGAAAAACAAAATGAGCTGGAAAAAAGTTGCCATTCAAGATTGGCTTTTAAATAAAAATATTCATTACGAACCAGATATGGTTAAAGCTACGCTTTTAGAACTGATTCCACATAACGAGTCTTTTAATAAGTACGCTGTAGACGAAATGGCAGCACAACATAGGATCACGGTTTTAAGACTGCCCCCTTACCATTGCGAGCTAAACCCTATCGAATTGATATGGGCGCAGGTAAAGGGGCATGTAGCTCAAAATAATAAAACTTTCAAATTGACAGACGTGAGAAATTTATTTCAGGAAGGCATTCAAAAAATTACGGCTACCGAATGGTCTAAATGCGTATCCCATGTTGTCAAAGAAGAGGAAAACATGAGTAGGCTAGATATGTTAATTGACAATATCACAGACACATTTATAATAAATGTTACAGAAAGTGACAGCGATAGCGATAGCGATGACGGCGACAATATATAAAATAAATAATTACCATATCTATCTGTTTTATTTGTCATGTTCCTTCATGATCACATTTTTTTATTTATTTCACACACAATTATAAAAGAAAAGTCTCAGATCGTTAATTAATCGTCAAAACTAAATTATCGGTTCAGAAATATTTAATTTCCTGATATACTTAGTTTACGAGAGTAAAATTATAAACGAGAAGAATCGATCCGGAAATATTCCATTTCCATATCGAATAATTTTGCAACGTCACTATTTAGTACTTGTCATAACGTTGCAACACTGAAATTGTCAAATCTGAAATCGAATTAAAATTCCGAGTATAGTTATCGTACACACCGGCACAGTTAAAAAGTAGATTAACGAACGGACAAAACAACAACGTCAACATTAATTGCGCCGAGGGCGCGCCGGCGCAATTAATGTTGACGTTGTTGTTTTGAGGGTGTAGCAGCAGTCTCAGTCGCACCCACATTCGTGAAGAACCCAACCTATGGCAGACATGGAAGTTGTTCTTCCCAATTTCAGGCAATTTCATTTGGTCGGATAGTACTTTCTGAACTACTTCAGGCAACTTTTCCCCGGGATGCTCGGCGACACCATGGACCATGGTTTCATGTCTGTCCAAACCTTAAGACAAAATCTCTATTTGATTTTTTAAATTTGGAGAGTGCCTGCCATACAAATAACTTAAAATCTGCAAACTCACTTGCTAATGCCGTTATCTCCACTGTAGGCCGAGATTCAGAAAATGCATTTTTGAGCTTTTTCTCATAGTCTACCATTCGGGAATTGAACAGCACCTCCAGATCTTCCAAACTTGTTGCCAACTTTGAATCCATGGTTTGGTTGAAGAAAAAGTAAGTAGATAGAAGTAAGTATAAGATTCAGAAAAACTTGGAAATAGTAAGTAGTGAGCGTAGTGTGGTAAATAAGAATAAAATACAATTAAAACATTAAAAATTCAATTAATAATTAATTAAAATACCCACACAGGAAAAAAGTACGTGTTTATTCAATATTTTTTGAATTCATATTAGAAACATTACGTTGTGAGTGTAGATAAATACTATTAAAGAGCTTCCATGGAGTTTGTTGACCTTCTTCTCCACGAGAACTAATCTAACGAACGGGAAGTAAGCTCACTGAGCCTTCTCAATATGAATTAATTGACAAACCTTATTTAAATAAATACATATTCTTGTCTTTCTGTACTTTAATTTATAAAACCCTTCCCTTACATACCACATACATTGGAACTCTGATACACAGTAAAATAACCAACAACCATCTTGACATTCAAAGCTTGCTATCTTAGTAGATATCAATACTTTTATATAGAGTTCCATTCATGATTCTAACACGTGCAGCTTCATACAATTCCATAGGTCGCAGAATGGGCCAAAAAATTCGCGCGAATAAAAATCGCAGTGCGTGCTAAGCCTAAGCGTCAAAACAATCAACATACGCTCGTCTCTTTCACACCATCGCCAAAAATCCCCTGTCTCCCTCTACAGGCTATCGTAAACTTGACCTCCAAGATTACTGCTATTATTTTCTTTTGTCATTCTTACAGACTCCGGCGCGGATGGCGCTTGTCGCCAATCGATAAAAAACCTTTTTTTGTGTGAAAATCCATGCAAATAGTTGTTTTAATAAAGGAACATGCCTTTAAAAATGGTAAGAATAGTGATAAATAATACGTTGTTCTGTTTATAATAACTGTGCCATTATTTTATTTGTGTGTTACTTGACGCTGTAATAGCCCTTCCTCAATAAATATGTTTTGAGCTTCTTTTTAAACAAGTTAACGCTATTTGTACTTTTAAATTCTAAGGGTAACTTATTATATAGGAAGACTGATTGGTATCTGGGACTGTGATGAACCACGTCTAATTTCGGTTGAATCATGTTAGGTAACTCTTTCCGTCGGGTGTTGTATCTAGCTAATCTTTGCTCATTGGTTTCAAATTTGTGCAGATTCTTGACAAAATTAGATAGCAAAACCAGAATATGGAGGCATGGCACTCAAAATTCGAAGCCTAGTAAAGTGGTCCCTGCAGGATTCCGTCTGTTTCACGCGGAGCATTGTCCTTAAGGCTCTCTTTTGAATGACAAATGCACGTTGTGTCTGTAACTGTTGCCCCAAAACTGAATGCTATATCTAAGCCTAGATTCAACCAGAGCAAAGTACACCATCCTAAGTTGGGAAAAAGTTAATTCTTCCCTCAGGCTCCTAATTGCATAGGATGCCGAGCTGACAAATTTTGTTACAGACGATGTTTCAACCTTCCAGTTTAACAAAGCGTCAATGTGAACACCTAAGAATTTAACATGTTGAACCACTTCTACTTTGTTACCACAAGATATAACCTCAATACTAGCATTTTTTCGGTCGTTCGATTTGAATAATACACATATTGTTTTATTTACATTAAGATTTAAATTATTTGTGCCAAACCAGTGTTCAAAAACGTTCAACATAGTATTAAGTTTAGCTTCGAGATCTTTTAAATGATCTGCAGACACTATTGAATTGTTAAGATAACATTATGAAAGCATTTATGTATAGTTATATAGCTATTATTGTATTTAATGCATATAGACGGGTTTGTTCTAATTTAAAACAAAACATTTTTGAAAATCACTCATTTATTTAAATGAACCGAGTCGATCGAAACAATTTAAAACAATTGTTTGATACACATAATAGATTTGGGAAATACTTGGTTGAATGTACAGCACAAAAAACACAACAACAGAGAAATATCACATTGCGACATAATGTATAGCAAATTTTTTCAATATTTATTCGTGTTTTTTTAGGAACTTATGCATGCAAAATTACAAAAAAAATAACACAAATAGATAGATTATATTTTTATTTTGCCCTTTTACACCATTTCAGCAAGCGAAAATATTGTTTGTGCATATATTTAGAGCAAATCTAAGTTGTCTACCGTTTGGAAAGGTGTAGTAATTCGTATTTTGTACACATTTTGCAGTAGACTGACGCGGTTTAACCGACCTCGACATGTAAATAAAGATATTTAATATGTTAAATAACTGCGTAAACTTATTTTTCTGAATAAATTCGAATGTTGAAAGTTCATGTAAATTCCTGAATTTCATGACGTAATTTGCAAAATCCCGTCGACTTAGCTGGTATGTCATGTGTCTTGTCGAGCAGGGTGGTTAACAAACACATAAATTAACTCAAAGCGTAGGCACAGATTTTCACATTTACAATATTTAAAAGTAAGTAGGATAAAGACCGTCGTCCTTTTCATATTTAGATTTCCTTCTCCGAAGCTTTACTATGAATAAAGGTTAAGAAACGCTACGCAACTAGGAACTACAGGGATGCCGTAGGTCCGGGGTAAAACTACGATACAGCCCCACGAAGCTACGGAACTACGAAATCGTTTTACTACAATGTTTTCCTCATCGTTTCATAATACTTAGTATTTTGAAAATGCATCTACTTCAACCTTTATTGAATGTATCTTTTAACGTTGTCGTCAAGTGATCAAAATCATGAATGTTTGTTTTTACAAAATACAAAAAGAAAACCATATTCAACTTTTAGACGCCTTTACTTTTTTGCCTGATGTTTTGTAGGTTCAGCCTACCATGTCATAATGTTTAAGAAGATCGGTTTTCCTAATTACACATGCAATTACAAATATTAGACTTATCATGATATTCATCATTCAAAGTCAAATATATTTATTCAACTTGGCCAAAAAACGGCACTTTTGAACGTCGTACACAAATTACAATTTAAATTTACAAGGAATAAAAGTTGATTCTACCGTTTATTAATGGGCGTTAGCGTTTATTAATGTTGTGAGAGGGAATGGGCCGTAACCCAAAACACGTACCCAGAAGCCTAATTGCGTTAGTAAATTCGGCAAAGCAAAGGGTTTGACCACATGAAAGAGTGTGACAAACACTCTATAAATAATTATGTATTGTCAAAATATATTGGCCGCTTTTTTTTGTGATGGTACTCTTTTCGAAAGAGTCCAGTAATTTCTGGCAATACGCAGTGCGGGTTGGTGGATGTCAAATATCTTCGAATTTTTGGTTCTAGCCCCACATTTCACCACTGACGTTTAAGTTCCTTGTAATAATTAGGCGGCGAGTTTATTCCCACAGGCTGTTACTCAGAAATCTGTTGTAATAAGAATAATCCAATAATAATTTACTCGACCCGTGAATCGAACCCGATTTGTACTCAAATTCCATGTCTACTCTACACGCAGCTCCTCATATGCCTCGAAGAACCTCTCCAACTAAACAATGATGACATATATAATTTTGCAAACACCGTAATTTAGTAATAAATTCTACGAGGATAGATACACTGTTGCTGCTATTGTTATAACAACACTAAGTCGATATTTTTTCACCATCTGTAAACTTATTCAGTACAAGTTTATGCGAATAAGTACCGTTTGGAAAATATGAAAAGCATACTTCATACAAAATGTACTTATGTAAGTGAATGTTAACTTAATCGCGAATTAATAAGTATATAAAATAGACAATCATGGGGAATACCGACAGAATTGAAAACTTTGAAATAACTGTCGTCACACGTTTTGTCGTCACACGTTTTGCAATTTGCTCAACACAGCTAAAGAAGTTTTTAGTTTAAGAAACTCGCACTAGGTTCTTGATCTTGTGTTAAAAATTACTCCTAAAGAATGCGTCCTACTTGGTCATCGTCGTCAAGTCAACCCGTTTTCTAAATATATCGCAAAGTGAACGTACTAGGTACTTGAACTTGAGCATCTTGGCATCTGCAGTATTTTGTGGCCAATAATATGTTCAATATTTTACGCCGTAACGTAAGAGAAGAATGTAAGCTGATATAAGATTCTTAACCTTTACAATATCGCATTATTGAAAATTTTAGAAATTAATATAACTATCTAATTAAATAAGGTCCTAATTTTGGCACGTCGTTTTGTTGAAATCTCTTTGGAAGTTTTGGTTCCAAATTGCCTAATACGTTTGATAATGAAGCAGATAAATGTACCTTTTTTCTTTTCCTTCTTCTTGTCCTTGTATTATGTGTGTGTACAAAAATTGTTAAATAAATAAATAAAAAAAAAAAAAAAAACAGGCTTCAGAATCATACTTCCCCAAATTTTAAATCCTTTATATAGGGTAAACTGCCCTAATCTTGACACCCTGCCAATTATTGACACTTTATCAGATAAATTAAAATTATAAGATTCACGTTCAGTTTATAGCAAAGTTGTTTAAAGTAAATGCATCTGTATTTTTATTATTTTTCAATACAGTTGTTAAACATGGCGTACTTTCAGAGGCTATAATTATGATTCGAAAAATAAATCTTTCGCACAGGCATCTTTCTATTACGCGGTCGTGACTTTTGTTTACGAGCTCGATCATTAGTTTTGCAGTTAAGTTTTAAATGTTTTAGTCAATTTAAAAAAGTTTAGTAGCAAGGATTTTTCATACTTAAAATAAAATGGGATTTTATTCGAGGCCAAAATGAATGAGTCCGTACGTCTTAGCATAAAATTCTCAAAAGTTTATTAAATGGTTGTTTAATATATTGAATTAACAGTTTTAATTTCATTATTTTCACATAAACATTTGTCAAAAATCGAATAGGCTGTATAGGCTGTATTCGCTATAAAAAAAACAATTGGTATCTCTAACTCTATCTCTAACTCTGTCTCTAACTCTATCTCTAACTCTATCTCGATCTCGATCTCTAACTCTATCTCTATCTCTATCTCTATCTCTAACTCTATCTCTAACTCTATCTCTAACTCTATCTCTAACTCTATCTCTAACTCTATCTCTAACTCTATCTCTAACTCTATCTCTAACTCTATCTCTAACTCTATCTCTAACTCTATCTCTAACTCTATCTCTAACTCTATCTCTAACTCTATCTCTAACTCTATCTCTAACTCTATCTCTAACTCTGTCTCTATCTCTAACTCTATCTCTAACTCTATCTCTAACTCTATCTCCAACTCTATCTCTAACTCTAACTCTATCTCTAACTCTATATCTAACTCTATCTCTAACGCTATCTCTAACTCTATCTCTAACTCTAACTCTATCTCTAACTCTATCTCTAACTCTAACTCTATCTCTATCTAAGTTTGTATAACTCTATCTCTATATATAACTCTATCTCTAACTCTGTCTCTATCTCTAACTCTATCTCGATCTTTAACTCTATCTCTATCTCTATCTAAGTTTGTATAACTCTATCTCTAACTCTATCTAAGTTTGTATAAAATATTTTATGCGCAAGGACACTCTCAATGCTATACAACCGTAGCATTGAGATGGAGTTTGAATATTATATTGGTGTTCTAAATTCAAACACCAAAACAGTGATTAAAAGCTGCTTTTTATTCACTGTTTTCAGTATAATAGTACATTATGGTACAAGTGTGTAATGTTGGTGATTACCGCTGAGGCGCCATTGAGACCCGAGCCGTTAGGTGAGGGTCTTAAGAGAGCCGAGGACGGTAATCATCAATACACACGTGTATCATACGACGTTTTTCAACACACTTGTGAAGAAAATAATACTAAAAAATCATTTCCAACAGTGAAAACGAGTTGTGATTTTTTTTTCGGAATGGCGGGCAAAATTAATCAGTTTTCCTATGCGCGCGCATCTAACCAAGGCCACAGATTACTAAATAGTTACTACCATGGCGATCGGCCATAGACTAAAAATAATGAGGTTTTTTTGGGTTTTCGCGAATAGCGTTTTAGCCACGTACAAAATGGGGAATTTCAAGTTTTCTTTATTACAGACTAGACGACGCCTCGCGGTTTCACCCGCGTAGTTCCCTTTCCCGTGGGAATACAGGGATAAAAAGAAGCCTATGTCACCCGGGGATAGAGTAGCTTCTCAACGGTGAAAGAATTTTTGAAATCGGTCCAGTAGTTTTGGAGCCTATTCGGTACAAACAAACAAAAAAATCTTTCCTCTTTATAATATTGGTATAGACAAAAACAAAAGTTATATTTAAGTGAAAGTTTTATTTATTAAACACGTACAATTTGAAATTATCTATTTAAATACGAAGTTGCATGAAATGTGTTACATTTGTACTATTGAGCACGATCTTTTTTGTATCGAAACTTTTTTAAGAACAAAGCAACTCAACCAATAAATTAAAAAAAAGACTCTTTATCTCACTTGTGAATAATAGTAATGAAAAAGTCACAGTTTGATAACAGGTATCATTATGTGCCTAGTTGCGGTGAAATTAGAGCCACTTTATGAGCAAGTGTGTTGAAAAATAAAATAAGCTTTTTAGAGGAGGAATGGTATAATTTTTTTTTTTTTTGTGTGATAAATTATTTCTTTTTTTTAATATGTGTTCAAGTACAAGTGATGAAATGGAATTAACTCCACCCGATATTTTATCTGAGGCCAACACTGCGCAAGATGAAATTTGCCTCCAAAATCTCGAGAATATACTATTTGGCGACTTACGTTAATTTTATTTTATGGAAAAATAAAATTTAATTCTTTGACTTGTTTTTACTATTTCCCACAACTGTATTGAAAAACGTCGTGTGATACACGGGTGTGTAGGTTATTGCAAACTCGTGTCATTAAAAACCCTCGCCTTCGGCTCGGGCTTGTTAATGACAGCTCGTTTGCAATAACCTACTTTCCACCCTTGTATCACAATGTACTATTGTTATGGGAACACAGTTTGAGTTCTTTTAAAAACATGGCTGAACAAAACAAGTCGATTTACTAAACGTATCTGTGTTCATGACAAAAAATTATGTTTATACCATTCCCCCTCTAAAAAGCTTATTTTATTTACTAAAAACAGTGAATAAAAAGCACTTTTGATCACTGTTTTGGTGTTTAAATTTAGAACACACCAATATAATATTCAAACTCCCATCACAATGCTATAGAATCTCTTTGCGCATAAAATATTCGATAAAAACTTAGATAGAGTTAGAGATAGAGTTACAGATAGAGTTAGAGATAGAGTTAGCGATAGAGTTAGATATAGAGTTACAGATAGAGTTAGAGATAGAGTTAGAGATAGAGTTGGAGATAGAGTTAGAGTTGGAGATATAGTTAGAGTTAGAGATAGAGTTAGAGTTAGAGATAGAGTTAGAGATAGAATTAGATATAGAGTTAGAGATAGAATTAGAGATAGAGTTAGAGATAGAGTTAGACATAGAAACACAAGGGCTCTTACCTAGCTCAGGGGACAGGGTTTTTTTTTTGTAAGTTTTGAAGGTAATAAACCGAAGAAGGAATAATAATTTATTTATTATTATTCCTTGTGCTTTTCGCTTCAATCTTTCTTTTTCTCGTAGTCATGGTATAAAATATATTATACCATCCCCCTCTAAAAAGCTTATTTTATTCACTGAAAACAGTGAATAAAAAGCACTTTCAATCACTGTTTTGGTGTTTGAATTTAGAACACACCAGTATAATATTCAAACTCCATCTCAATGCTATACAACCTCCTTCCGCATAAAATATTCGATACAAACTTAGATAGAGATAGAGATAGAGTTAGAGATAGAGTTAGAGATAGAGTTAGAGATAGAGTTAGAGTTAGAGTTAGAGATAGAGATAGAGTTAGAGATCGAGTTAGAGTTAGAGTTAGAGATAGAGTTAGAGATATAGTTAGAGATAGAGTAAGAGATAGAGTTAGAGATAGAGTTAGAGATAGAGATTGAAACACAAGGGATGTTACCTAGCTCAGGGGTCAGGGTTTTATTTTTTTTTGGAAATTTTGAAGATAATAAACCATTTATTTAAATTTATTTTACACTTTCTTTTTCTCGTAGTCATGGTATAATAGTAGTTTATGAAACTGTTGCATAATGAGGGGTATTAAAACATGAGTGTGTGTTTAAAAACCGAGCCGTAGGCGAGGTTTTTAATAGCTTTCACACGAATGTTTTAATACCTAGTTATGTGCAGTTTCATACACTACTTTATCTACACTCATAAATTGGGATTGAACCTACTAAATACCTCTTTTTGCATTTTCCATGCCATAAAATCGTGATAGCATTTGTCATATACTTTTCTCGACTTTGCTGGTAATAAATTAAGAGTAATTTCCTTCGCCGCATCTAAAATATCGGGCGGAGTCAAATTTTCTTCACATTCACTGATATCAGACATTTCACACACAATAATTTAAATAACTCATGAAATTCAGTACAGCAAAACTTGCAAAACGTATGAATGGCGCCAAAACCCAGCACAGCACCGCATTAACCGCGCATGCGCTAAGGCTTAGCACGCACTGCGATCTTTATTCGCGCGATTTTTTTCCGCCCATTGTGCGACCTATGTAATTGTATGAAGTTGTTCGCATCGGTAACGAAATCGTGCGGAAATAATTCCGCAAGAAATCCGTGTTTTGCCACAGAATCCACCGCACCACGGCGCGAATTTTATTCGCCCAAATATTTTCAGCTCTATGAACAGGTAGAAGGAAACATAATTCGCGCGAATAAAAATCACAGTGCGTGCTATGTCTAAAGCGGGCATTGTCATAGACAATTTAAAATTGGAATCAAATCTTTTTATAATAGGTACTATAAAATGGCATTACAAAATAAATATTGATGGAAACTCCTTAGTGATTAACTTCTTGGATTTGTCCTGTATCGTAATAGAAAAAAAATTGTTTTATAGCATTATTTTGTTAGAGAAATAGTGTTATAATAGGATTCTATTTTTAAATTTCGGTATTGTGTTTATAAAGTATGCCAATATAAACTCGTTTTGAATTTTATAATTCGAATATTACGATATGAGAGTAGATAAAATATAATATGCAACTCTTGAATAAAACGGATTTATATCGAAGGCCATGAATCACTCGCGTCGCTCATGATTCTAACATTTGTATCACTCGCTATGCTCGTTATTCAATCATCATGAATCACTCCCTACGGTCGTGATTCAGTCGTTAGAATCCTTCACTTACTTGTGATTCATGTACGGCCCTCGCATTAAATCCGTCTTTTATTCATTAGTTGCATAATATACTATTTTAAAATGGAACAAGTTTAGAACAAAAGTATCGTATACTATTTGGCTGTGGCGGCTACAAGATCTTTGTCTCATACTTATTAAAGACTAAATAAAAAAAAGTGGAGGCATGAAAAAATTCTGAGTAAAATTTAATTCCAAATTCTATTAAAAATGTCTTCAACATCAAGTGATATTGAAAATACTCCACCAGAAATAACAAATAGAGCAGTTGCGGCTACAAATAATTTACTACCAGAAAAATCAAGACATGTATATATGAGAAGTGAAATACATAAACACACTTCCTGAAATACTTATTTGTCCATATCTGTGTTTTATTCCTTCCTTCGTAGATAAA
The DNA here is from genome assembly GCA_964057195.1 of Orthosia cruda. Taxonomy (NCBI): domain Eukaryota; kingdom Metazoa; phylum Arthropoda; class Insecta; order Lepidoptera; family Noctuidae; genus Orthosia; species Orthosia cruda. The sequence continues at coordinate 17,256,483 of OZ059842.1, read as the reverse complement.
ATCTTGTATGCAACTGTACGTTATTGGTATTTTAATAACTCGTGCCCACCTATTTCGGTACGCGCTACGCTTGTACCGAAAAATGGCACTCGTATTAAAAGACCGTCCATAACGTAACAGTTGCATAAATAGCTATAATGATATTAGGTAAAATAATAAAAAAAAACAGATTTTCATTCTGTTATTTACAGTATGGCCAAATACAAAGCACGTCCTGGTTTAAAAAAGGCAGAGCCACCTTTTGCACCAATTTTAGAAAATGCCAACAGTTCTATTCATCCGGAAATATTGCAAAATGGTTTTAGGGCTGCTGGACTTTTCCCGTGGAATCCTGATAATTTATATTACAAATGTCTTAGTAAACGAGTAAAAAGCAACCCATGATATGTAATCATATCGAACAATTGACTTTTTATCTTATTAAAGAATGTATAAATGAAAATGACCGAATATTGAAAGAAGTTTTTGATTTATTTGAAGTTTCACTCATCTAAGACTCCAATAATATAACTACTACATGTATATCTAAAGACATTACATCCACTGACTCTGAAAACGACTTTAATGAGACTATATCAGCTGAACAAAGTATATCTAATGCGCCTGAAGAACCAGAAACCAATTTCGATTTTGCTAATCTTCCTGTAATTTTATGTGATTCTGTTGAAGATTGGAATAATTCACATCTTGCTTTGAAATTTCACATGAAGTACAAATTCAAATTCATACTTCACCAGTAATTGCAGACACATTATTACAACTTACACCTAATAAAATAGAAGACTCACATATTAACAACGACTATTTAGCACCTGAAGAACTAGAAACCAATTTCGATTTAACTCATCTTCCTGTAATTTTATGTGATTCTGTTGAAGATGGAATAATTCACACGAAGTGCTATCTTGGTTTGAAATTTCACATGAAGGACAAATTTACCAGTAATTTCAAACACATTATCACAACTTACACCTAATAAAATAGAAGACTCACGTATTAACAAAGACGATTTAGTTGAAAATATCGATGTTTTTACTGATTGCTCACAACAAAATATTATAACGCTTGCACGTTCTCTACCAAAGACCATGCCAATGCCAACTAATTTACTTGACATAATAATAAGATCACAGAAAAAAAAAAAACTTAAAGACAGTAGATAGACTTTAGTTTTAGCAAAAACTCCGTTCTGGAAAGGGGTGAGAAATACAGAAAGAATTTAGTTTGTGTTAACATCTGAAGACTGGCTGAAAAAAGAGAATTCAAAGGCTGATGAGAAACAAAAAAAAGGTAGAAGAAGTAAAGAAAAGAAGTGAGAATATTGAAGAAAGAACAAACTAGGAAAACTAAAAACCTTATAACCAAAAAAAAGACAAATACTAAATTGATGTCCAACGAAATTATTACACAAAATCAAACTACAGATAGATTGGAAACTTTTAATAACCCGGAAGCAAATACCGAAGAACCAAAAGCTATAATGATGGATACCAATTATGAACAACATAGATTTCTACACAATATAAGGGCGAAGAGATTGCTTAAGTAAAAATAAAACTTAATTTGATAATAAAAAAGAAAGAGTGCTTCTAATAAACTGTTAGAAACACCTTTAAAGACTGTGTGTACTAAATGTAAGACTGAATACAGATTCTAAGGACACTGGTAATAAAATTCGTAACCAAGATAATTTATGTTTAATAGAACGATTTAGAAAAGAAATAAATGTAAAATCCAAAATTAAACAAGCAAACACTGCAAGATAAAGATATAGAAAATTTATTTGACGAAAATTCTCAAAAAGTTATTCAGTAAACATACATTAATTCAGTAAAATATAATTGTTAAATTTATTTTTAATTAAGCTTGTAATGTTGATTGGTGATACTTTTATAGTGATTAAGAGGAGAAAATCAAAAATTGGATGCTACTTTTTTTTTTGATTTCTTTTACAAATTACTAAACTACAGACTTATTTTATTTACTATTTTCCCTATATTTTTTTTTAAATTAATTATCAACAACCATGAGAACCAGGGTGTCAATATTTAGATAATATAGTGTCATTAATAGGAAATTGTATGTCAATAATAGGAAGTTAGAAGTACATTCAGAGCAATGGGCTTTTTTCATAAATAGTCGTTATAATTTGTACAATATTGCTTATTTTTAAGAGAATAATAATAACGGAACAATACTAATTAAATATAAGTTACAAGAATAATTTGGTAACTATTTCTTGATCAAGGTTTTGTGCCGAACGTCTTAAAGTGTCCACAATTGGGTAGTTTACCCTACGTACTACGAGTATCTGACCCGGCAAACTATGTTTTGCCACTAAAACACCAAACAATTATCTACCCTACCTACCCTACCTACCCTACCTACCCTACCTACCCTACCTACCCTACCTACCCTACCTACCCTACCTACCCTACCTACCCTACCTACCCTACCTACCCTACCTACCCTACCTACCCTACCTACCCTACCTACCCTACCTACCCTACCTACCCTACCTACCCTACCTACCCTACCTACCCTACCTACCCTACCTACCCTACCTACCCTACCTACCCTACCTACCCTACCTACCCTACCTACCCTACCTACCCTACCTACCCTACCTACCCTACCTACCCTACCTACCCTACCTACCCTACCTACCCTACCTACCCTACCTACCCTACCTACCCTACCTACCCTACCTACCCTACCTACCCTACCTACCCTACCTACCCTACCTACCCTACCTACCCTACCTACCCTACCTACCCTACCTACCCTACCTACCCTACCTACCCTACCTACCCTACCTACCCTACCTACCCTACCTACCCTACCTACCCTACCTACCCTACCTACCCTACCTACCCTACCTACCCTACCTACCCTACCTACCCTACCTACCCTACCTACCCTACCTACCCTACCTACCCTACCTACCCTACCTACCCTACCTACCCTACCTACCCTACCTACCCTACCTACCCTACCTACCCTACCTACCCTACCTACCCTACCTACCCTACCTACCCTACCTACCCTACCTACCCTACCTACCCTACCTACCCTACCTACCCTACCTACCCTACCTACCCTACCTACCCTACCTACCCTACCTACCCTACCTACCCTACCTACCCTACCTACCCTACCTACCCTACCTACCCTACCTACCCTACCTACCCTACCTACCCTACCTACCCTACCTACCCTACCTACCCTACCTACCCTACCTACCCTACCTACCCTACCTACCCTACCTACCCTACCTACCCTACCTACCCTACCTACCCTACCTACCCTACCTACCCTACCTACCCTACCTACCCTACCTACCCTACCTACCCTACCTACCCTACCTACCCTACCTACCCTACCTACCCTACCTACCCTACCTACCCTACCTACCCTACCTACCCTACCTACCCTACCTACCCTACCTACCCTACCTACCCTAGCTACCCTACCTACCCTACCTACCCTACCTACCCTACCTACCCTACCTACCCTACCTACCCTGTGGTCAATACCTTGAATAACGTTAGGGAACGGGTTTTCAGGAGAGCGAAAATAAGATATTTGTCTTACAAAACTGACTATAATTTTTTAACTATATGTTTTATGTAAAAAGTGTCTAAGACAAAGTTTCTTAGATTTCTTCATTTTTTAAAGCCAAAATAGCTAAAAATCAATAAAGCCTATAGTTTCAAAGATAGCATGTCCCTTACGTTAAATAAAAATGAATACGGCTGATATACGTTAACAAAATTTTTAATGTAAATGAACAGTAAAGGAAATAAACATTCAGAGTTTTCAAAGTAAAGGTCTCTTAAGTCTTAATGGTGTACCATATATTGCTTATACTGTTCGTGACATTCGTGACATACTATGCCTATGCCATATAGTTTATAGTTATGCCTGTTTTCTGGTTTCTTTTCTTTTTCGGTCCTACATCTTCTTGACTATGGTTTCTATTTGTTTTCATAGCTAACTTTTACCTCCTTCTTGATTTGTTTTTTTTATTATCAACTGAACTGTCTGAAAATATTTTTTTCTTCCTGAAGTTAAATCGTTTTGTCTTACGTCAATTTTAAAATCCATGCATGATTTTGTAAGAAGTTTTTGATAAGAAGAGTGAGCGATGATGGTACTAACATCTGCTATATCCTGGTGATGTGCATTGCTTGGAATGATTGGATTTGAAAAAGTATCGACAGTGATGTTGGTTACTAATATTATGTTATCGTTAAAAGGATCCTTATCAATTATGATATCAACATCTGATTTGTATGAATAGGGTATTTCAGCGACACACGTGGAACTATTTGATAAATATCTTTTTCCATCAGATGAAAAAGATCCAAAACTGTTACGATTTTCTTTGAAAAATGAATGTGATCGAGATAGAGAAAGAGTTGACGTATTTATAATTTCATATCCCATATCATTTTATATACTCATCTCATTACTACTATTCGGGATAACGATGTTAGCTTTCGTTAGTTAAGTCTCCATTTCTGTATCGCTATTCTCTATTTAACTATCCAATGAATTAATTGCACGTTTTTCATGGTTTGCAGAAGAATTACACCTGTTAAAAATAATTAAATGATAGAATACCATCGTCTTAAAACGTAATTTTAGACGTAAAAGACAACGGTGAAATGAACTAGGGTTAACATTTTAACGTAAGGGACCTTATTGTTATGGGTTTCAAATGACTATAAGTACCTTCAGCAAAAAATAGCACATGTTATTATTATGAAATGAATAGTGTTAAGTATTATTATTTTATAGCTACATATTTGCATTTCATAAAACAATTCTAGTCATAACAATAATACAATAATGTTTTTTATAAAAGCAAAAATTAACGTAAGGGACATAGGTAACGTAAGCCAGAATGTCCGTTATAAACAAAAAACAATGTATTGTTTTTTGGCTACGACTGTCGTATTACAACTAGAAACAACGTCTTATTCGTGCTTTCCGAGGCACCGCGGAGGGGTCTCGGTATGAAATGGATGGTCAACTATCCACGGATCGACTGTGGCAAGTGTCACTTAACCTTGATCGATTATAAAAAACGCTTTTTACACTCATTCATACTGCGTTAACTGCTTATTATGTAGTTATTTTTACATGACCTACATAATACTACTAACAATTATACATCATACTTACAAATATTTTACCTAATGGAAGATATGTTTTATTAGGATTCGAATTATTATATCTAAATAACTGAACTCCATTCATGACTACACAAAAATTTGAAAAGGTAGTAAGAAATAATTACTTAATGTTTATCAATTTTTGCCTACGGGCTAGAAGTGAAAATAACTTTTTATCACTCATGTTTGGAATCCAGATAAAACTTTCACTACTTGCAGTTAGATCAACGAAAACGATGATTTATTACTTAAATGAAGATTTTAGTGTCACAAACCATGTTATTGTTACTTTTAGACGCATGTAAACAATGTTATCGACGCACGTGGTTCAAGCTAAATCACACACAAAATTCGTATTGCTATCTAGCTCAGACAAGTTGCACCGTTTCGCGTGTGTTTGAGAAATTGTATGGATCACGCAGTCCAGTGTGATGTAAAGGACAAGTCAAGTTATTTTCGATGCTGACAAATTAACGTAAGGGTCAATATGATAATGATAATTTGAGTCACAATTTAATGTAAGGGACATGATATTTGTACCTTCTTAGAGAACACTAATGTATAAGACAATACTAAAACATCTCAAATTATGGTATAACTTATGTGACCTGTTGTAAAATGTACTCAATTTTGTTTAAATGTAAATACCAAAGACTGTTTGTAAAGAGACTTCCATTAGTTTCTATACAAATATTAAATTGAAATGTCATATACAGCTAGTTCCTAGAAAAAAAATGGTTCAGGTCTACGAAAAATATGTGATGTAAGGGACTTTCTTTTTGAGATATCGAGATTTTAAGTATACCAATCGATAGAGCAAGAAATTTCGAATCCAACGATGTATATAACTCATTTTCGACAAAATTTCCCTTACGTTATTTCATATTTCCAGTATCGATTACTGGTGGTAGGCTTCGGCCGAAGGCTTGCGACCACCCACCGGGCAAAGACGTACCGCCAAGCGGCCTAGCCGTGTTCCGGTACGATGCCCGGTGTAGCCACTAGAGGAGTTGGGTCGAGACAGCTGTTCCACTGCAGGCTGACTAGCCTGACGCGCACTGTTATGGACGTATCGGGAGACTAGTCGCGGAAGGTAGCGGGATCCGAGGCACGGTGCGCCGCTGGCCGACCGCAGGTAGTTGGGGGCCCAAGTAGTGTGCCAGACACACAAGAAAGGCTGCCCCGCCAACTGTCGAAAAATCCCGGAATGCACCATCGTGCTGGTTGGCGACCAGATGGGGAGGGCCCGATGTACATTCCGGGGGGGCTCGGGCGTCCCCGCAGTCTCCAGACTAGTACCTCAATGATGGCGGCCTTTCAGTGCGTGTCTGTAGGTTAGCAGCGTGGAACCTCGTCTCACTTCCTTCTCCTCTCATCCATTCACTCTTCAATCATTATGAAACTGACAAGCAAATAGAATACTGGATCTAAACAGCGGCTGCACCCCCTCCCCCACAAAGTGCACCTCACCAACATTAGAGGTCTGCACTCAAATCTCTCTGCAGTCCACTACCACCTGGAGGCTGAGAAACCAGCGCTGTTTTTTCTTACGGAGACGCAGATAGCGAGTCCTTCAGACGTCTCGTAGTTTTCATACCCAGGGTTTACCCTGGAGCACAATTTTAGAACACGCGCGGGTGTATGTATGTACGCCCGTGACGACACTTGCTATCGGCGTCTCCGTAACCTTGAGGACTCCAGATTCTCAACGCTGTGGGCTGTCGTGGACACAGGTCTGGATAAAATTATCTACGCCTGTGTCTACCGTTCGCATTCAGGAGATCAGGAGACAACCAGGCTCACAGAGTACCTTAGTGAGGCGGCTGATGCTGCACAGCAACGGTACCCTTCCGCCCAATTAGTGTTACTGGGGGACTTCAATGCCCACCACCAGGAGTGGCTCTTCCCATACCGGTGCACTGACCATGCTGGACGGGAGATGCGTAAGCTTTCGCTTGCGCTAAATCTAACCCAGCTGGTCCATGGGGCAACAAGGGTGCCGGATGTTGATTCGCACACGGCCAATTGCTTGGACCTTCTGCTGACAACAGATCCAGACAGATACTCTGTGTAGATAACTTCACCTTTGGGTAGTTCCGACCACTGTCTGGTGAAGTCTGTATCCGTCTACACCCCGCCCGATCCCAGCCCAAGAGGCACCCGGCGGGTTTGGCGGTACAGGTCAGCAGATTGGGATGGCATGCGATCTTTCTTCGCATGCTATCCTTGGCAGCCTACTTGCTTTTCTTCGGCTGATCCTTCGTCGTGCGCCGACGCCGTGACGGGTGTGTTGCGTCAGGGTATGGAGTACTACATTCCGTTCTCTGACGTAACAATGTCCAGCGTTGACCGGCCATGGTTTGGCGCCGAATGGCATTGCACCGATGCCCTTAAGCATGAGGCATACCTGGCATGGGCCGACGCACGATCGCGCAAAGCGAGTGACGTGGATCAGAAGAAGAGAGCCTACAACAGGGCTGCCAAGTCCTGCAAGAAGGTGTTGCGAAGGGCTCGGTTCGACCATTAGCCGAATAGGCACAAACTTGCTTCTTACCCAGCAGGTTGTAAAGCGTTTTGGTCCCTGGCTAAGTCGGTCGAATCGAACTTCTGCCGTCCCTCACTACCACCACTGCTGAAACCTGATGGGTCACTGGCCCACTCCGCTGAAGAGAAGGCAAATTTATTTGCCTCCCTTTTTGCGGACTCTTCGCGTCTGAATCCTGGTGATTCGCGGCCCCCTCCTTCTCCTGATGGATGCGAGACGAGTATATCGGACATTCGCATCCATCAAAAGGACGTCCGTAGGGTGCTGCGAAACCTCGACGTGAATAAGGCTAGTGGCCCTGACGGAATACCAGCTATAGTTCTTAGAACCTGTGCGCCTGAACTGTCTCCGATCTTGACACGCCTATTCCGCCTTTCATATGAGACTGGAAAAGTGCCGAATGCTTGGAAGCAAGCCAATATACAGCCCGTGCCCAAGAAGGGCAGTCGAGCTGACCCGGCTAATTACAGACCCATCTCTGTAACGTCCATACTCTGTAAGAGTATGGAGCGTATACTAAACACTAAGCCCCTGGCATACCTAGAAACTAATGATATCCTTAGCGACGGCCAATACGGCTTCCGCCGAAATCGGTCTACTGGGGATCTTCTAGCGTATGCCATTCACATATGGAATGAGGCCATCGAGAGGCACGGGGAAGCGCTTGCCGTCTCCCTCGACATCTCGAAGGCTTTCGATAGGGTCTGGCACGAAAGCCTTATCGGTAAGCTTCCTTCATTCGGTCTGCCCGGTGGACTGTGTGATTGGATTGCAGACTTCCTGAGGGATCGGTCCATTCGAGTGGTTATCGATGGCTGCTCGTCGGACCAATTGGATATTAATGCCGGCGTCCCTCAGGGGTTGGTACTCTCGGCAACATTGTTCCTGTTGCACATCAACGATCTGCTAAAACCCGGCACATTTGGGTATGCAGACGACAGCACTGTTGCTGAGAGTTACTTGTCCAACGCACGTGCTACCGGGCCACTGATCCGGTCTCTCCGTGAGGCCACGGTGGAGCGTTTGAACTTGTCCTTGCAGGCAGTCTCCGAATGGGGTGATGCCAATCTGGTCAAGTTTAATGCTGCTAAAACCCAGGCGTGTCTTTTTTTTCGCTAAATAGAGTCAATTTCATCCGGCTCCAACTTTCCGTGATGTAACCGTGCCATTAACGGACCATCTTGAGCTTCTTGGCGTTACGCTGACATTAACTCTCAATTTTGGGCCATACATTGAGGCAAAGGCTCAGCTGGCTGCCAAAAAGTTGGGGATCCTTGCGAAGGTGCGAAAGTACTTCACGCCGGAACAGCTGCTCAACTTGTATCAAGCGCAAGTTCGATCGTGCATGGAGTACTGTTCTCATCTCTGGGACGGATCTACCAAATATCAGCTAGATGCACTAGAGTCGATCGAAAAGCGGGCCAAGGGATCTACCAAATATCAGCTAGATGCACTAGAGTCGATCGAAAAGCGGGCCAAGAGACTCATCGGCGATGAAGCACTGGTCAAATCAAAGCTCCAGAGCCTTGAACATCGTCGCCGAGTTGCCAGCTTATCGGTATTTTATCGGTTACATTTCGGGGAGTGTGCGATGGAATTGCATGATTTAATTCCGCCCAGCCCGTTCCATCATCGGACAACCAGACGCACGGTGATGCGTCATCGGTACATGGTGGACATCCCACCCATACGCACAAAACGTTTTGGGGACACTTTTATTATGCGTACAGCTAAGGAGTGGAATTCCCTGCCGGAGTCTGTGTTTCCCGATAGCTACAATCTAGGGGTCTTTAAGTCAAGAGTGAATGGGTTTTTTCTAGGCAAGCGTGCTTCACCGTCGACCACATCGACCACATCATCGCTTTCCATCAGGTGAGATAGTGGTCAAGCGCGAGCGTATTGACACAAAAAAAAAAAAATGAAATGCAATGCTATTAATATTTATTCTTTAAACTAGTTTACAGGACAAGGGAGGGTACCAATAACGGAATAGTTACGAGTATATCCACCATCAAAAAGGAACATTCTTGCTCGCAAAAAAATAATTTCAAAAAAAGGTCTGAGCAGAATTCTCTGAAATTATTCCACAACAATATTCAGGGATTTTCTTAAAAGGAATTGGAAATCGAACTGTTTTTAGAAAAAACAATGTTTGAAATTGTTTGTTTCACTAAGCATTGGCTGAAAAATTATGCAATGCTAATCAATTATGAAAATTATACGGTGGGCAGTTGTTTTAACTGAAATATGATGTTGCGTGGGGGTTCACGTATATTAATTGAAAATGGTATTAAATCAAAACCTCGTGAAGATATAGTAGACCTCTCAGTTGAACATAGTGTTGAACTGTCATATGTTGAGCTGGATAAGCATGTCATAGTGTGCGTCTACAGACCTCCTAACTATAAGAACTACTATATATTCGAGTCAGTGATGGAAGATGTTTTGGCAAAATTTGCAATGGGTAGTAAACTAGTAATTGTCTGTGGTGACTATAATATTAATATTCTAGAAGATAATTCAGATAGCAGTAGGTTATTAAATCTCTTTAAATCATTTAATTTGTCACATGTGTTTACGGAACCAACCCGAAGTACAGTGACTTCTGCTAAATGTATTGATAATGTTTTTTGTTGTTGCATCTACTTGGACAAGGCCATTATAAATTATCTGCCTTCGGATCATAGTGGGTGGTGACATTTGAGTCCATTATGCTAATAAAACAAGTGCAGATTTTATCCAGACCAATAACATCCGCTAAATTAAATAAATTTAACAGCACTTTAATCGGTAAGTTAAGCTATCAGGACCTTACAGTAAATGATGGTAATATTTTGTATGATGAAGTTTTTTCAGTGGTTCAAAAAGAGTTTAATAACACATTTAAGAAGATAACTAAAACTATATGCCCTAAGTTTCTATTTAGTGACTGGGCGACTACAGGACTTAGAAAAAGTAGGAAAAGACTTTACGAGCTATATGGCCTTAAGCCTTGTATTAACACTGAAACGTTTAATAAGTATGTTGATACTTACTCAAGAATTTTTTTAAATACATGTAAGGCAGTTAACGCCTTTTGTTTGTTTGTTTCGCCTAATGTTTGGAAAATTATAAATAGTTGAAACGAACAGGAATAACAGAAATATTACTGATTATACGCTTGAGATCACACACGGACTTATTAGAGATAACAAAAAAGTTACGCAAGAATTTGTAAATTTCTTTACCAACATCCCAATTAAAACTACTGAAACTTTAAATTCTTCGCCCTCGCTTGCTTTTGGATTATTAAACGCGAACGTTTCAGCCTGCCCGAATGTATTTAACTTTTCACATATAAACCCCATAACAGTAATAAAAGCTTTTAAGCAAATCAAGATCAAACTGACTGAAGATCTGTGGGGAATGTCCATCAAAGCTTGTACCTCCATTATTCAGACTATAGCACCGTAATTAGCTGTAATTTTCAATTTGTGTGTGGATCAAGGAGTCTTTCCGGATCTAATGAAATATAGTAAGGTTATACCACTTTTTAAATCCGGGGACAGTATAGACACAAATAATTATAGAACAGTATCCGTGTTGCCGGTTTTCAGCAAGGTATTTGAGAAAATATTGCTAAATTAAATGCTCATTCATTTTAATACGAATAACATCTTGCATGATAAACAGTATGGTTTCACCAAAGGACATTGTACAACTGACGCTGGTGTCACCCTATTAAAACACATCTTTAATGCGTGGGAAGAGTCGCAGGATGCCATAGGTATCTTCTGTGACCTGTCGAAGGCGTTTGATTGCGTTAATCATGAAACATTACTTCTGAACCTTGAGCATTACGGGCTAGGTCAATCAGCGTTAAGTTTGATTCAATCTTATTTGAATGATAGACAGCAGTTAGTTCAAATAAACGGTGTGAATTCGCCGGGGTTAAACGTGAAGGCTCAATTTTAGGTCCTTTCTTATTTTTAATATACATAAACGATTTACCCCGTTTATTGGAACACAAACTAAACATGGTGTTATTTGCTGATGACACATCTTTTATTTTTAAAATAAATAGACGTACTTGTCAGGTTGACAACGTAAATAACGCGCTACGGCATGTTCAGGATTGGTTCACCGCCAATAATTTAGTTTTAAATGGTAAAAAAACCAAATGCGTAAAATTTTCCTTGCCGAATGTCAAAAGTACTGATTGTGACATTATATAAAACAAGAAGAAGCCAGAATGCGTCGATAAAACGGTTTTTCTCAAACATGCTTGAAAATTTGAGCATTATTTTGACAACCTTCTTCGAGATAAATCGCAATTGCTGTACTGGCCAAATACATGCGCGCAGCGGCCGGCAAAAGTTGTATGAAAATCCATATCTGTCGTGTCTAGCGGCCAAATAAATTCCATAGTAAACTCATATCTGTCGTGTAATTTAAAAATGGAACGATCTTTTTCTCCGAAGCATGGCTACCAAGGAGGTAACTTATCAAAGGTTTTATTTAAATTTCGAACTGGCTTGCAAACAGAACGCTGCTTATTGAAAAAAAAAACAAATGAACACTAACGCGTGAACAATTATTGTTGTTCGTCATTGATTTTGACAAAATGAGTTCTAGGTAATACTTAGTTTAAATTTCCGCGCATATTTGAGAAAAGTACTATACAAGCCTTGGTAACAACTAGGCATTGATGGACTTACGTATGTGTGCCTCGGCTTCGCCTCGGCCCACATTTACACGTTCGTCCATCAATGCCTCTATTGCTGGTCGCTGCAGTAATGTACTATTCCTGGGGATTACGCTAGACTCAAGGTTACAATGGGGTCCTCATTTAATATCACTTGCAGGGCGGTTAAGTTCGGCAGGTTATGCTGTTAGAAAGATTCGTCAATATAGTGATGTTGATACCGCGAGGCTGGTCTATTTAGTTACTTTTATAGTATAATGTCTTACGGTATTTTACTATGGGGAAGGGCTGCAGACATTGAGTCAATTTTTATTCTGCAAAAACGAGCCATCAGAGCGATATACAATCTTCGCCGGCGCGATTCTCTAAGGGAACTGTTTAAGGGCATTAAAATCATGACGGTTCCTTGTCAATATATTTATGAAAACATCATGTACGTGAGAAAGAATTTAAATCTTTTTTGTAAAAACGGAGATAGACATAATTACATTACTAGAAATAGGGACCAATTAGTTCAACCAGGTTTCAGACTGGCTAAAGTAGCCTCATTTTTCGTGGGGTACTGTACAAAATGTTACAACAAAATTCCTCCCCACATTCTAGAACTGAATGAGACGAAATTTAAAACTTGTATAAAACACACACTATGCAGGCAGGCATATTATAAGTTGGAGGATTACATCACTGATAAAATGCTTGGCTCAATGCTAGTCTTGCTCCACAACCACTAGGGCGCAAAAACAAGTGATATGCAGAACATTATTGTTTTGAAGTATTGTTGGACCTGCTGAAGAATGTACGAATATATTTGTATTATATAGACTCAATTTCTTTTAGTATTGTATAACTGCGCAGCACGTGTGTGAGTACTATGTATCCAACTGTAAATCTACCATTTGCTGACCTTTGTGTCATTCGTTGACTTGTGTGTGCCCTGGCAAATGAGTGTACCATGCTCTCTCAAATGTCTCTCTGATGGTGGCGCGTGTGTTGGATCATTCGGTTCCCTTCATGATGGTTGAGCTGGGTAGTGCCGATTCATGCATCATGTTCGTCAACGGGCGCCGTCAGTTGGGATTGGTCTTAACTTAACTGCTTCGGATGCTAATGTTTTTCTAGTACCTATTATAAAACTGCACAGTACATGTGTGAGTACTTTTAATATTTTGTACCTGTACGTAGTATAGTGTATAGTGATTCTGGGTGCATTGCCCTCACACATATGCATTTATTAATGTATTAACCTAAATATTGTAAAAAAACTTCTTTTTTTTTAAAGAGTATGTATGGTGTTTCTTGTGCGTTCTTCTCCATAAGAAACTACTTTCCGAATGCATGGTAGAAGTTTATTCCTTGTAAATTTTAAAGTATCTAACGTTCAAAAGTGCAGCTTGGTGGCCTATTTAAAATAAAATATCTTTGTCTTTGTAGCGGATTCTCAGACCTACTGAATATGCATATAAAATTTCATAAAAATCGGACAAGCCGTTTCGGAGGAGTATGGTAACTAACATTGTGACACGAGAATTTTATATTTAAGAAAGATTTATTCATGTAGTTTTATCCTATAATTTACATGTTACATCGACGATAAGATTGAGCACTTTATAATCTGATAAATAATAAAAAGGTCCTCCGTTTACCGTTACTATGTACCAAAGTAAAATCGTCCAACCAAACGATCATCCCAACAACTATTGGGTGTTTATACTCGTATTTTAATAGCCAACCAACAAGGAAATTTCGCAATCGGCAGCGTTTTTAAGGATCCCAAATTTATTAAATCACTAATCTCACCTTCCTCCCTCTCAACAGATAATTCCACTATGCACGTTCCTTGCATTGCTGACAGTACCTACCTTCGGGCAGGACTCAGGATCGACGCCATTATCGCCATGTCCCAGTGTGTTCATGTACGAGCCGACCTCATCGGAACAAGGCCGGTGGTACGGGAACGTCAACTTGTCCACAGATAGCACTCTGCACTCGCTGTGGCTCAATATTATATTGGATAACAAGGCTGATTTACTCAGGGTAAGCGGAAAAATCTTTTATTAGAGTATCTTTAATTTTTCTTTCCTATTCTTCTCCTTAAGACCGACCAGCTTCTGACTTTTCTGACAGAGCGAGTAAAGCGAGCTCGACAGCTGTTGTACATTAGTATTTGAAGTGACCTCCAACAAATGGCTAGACATTATAGACATCCCAAACTTAACCCCAGTTTCTCAACACTGGATTATTGGGCAATCGACGAATAATCGCCGGTTATCTGCTGTGATTGGCTGTAGAAAATTAATTCAACCAAACACAACAGATTACGCGTGTTTGAAAAATTGTTACATTAATTCTTCGATAATTTAGCTTTGAGAAACCTAGCCTTAGAAACTTATCAGCTGAAATGAATCCATTAGCTTTAGTTTTTGGTAAGTTCTCAGGTTGAATAAATTGAGTGTTAGTGGAACGTCTTTTTCGTAAGTCTCTAAAGTTCTTCTTCAATCTATATCAAGACCTATAACTATCTGAACATCTTCATCGTGCTTGAGATATATCTACAGGAATTTAAGAAGCCTATATAAATTATTTGACCTCAATATATTTTATTATTAACAATAGCAACATCTGTCTGCAGTTTTAACGAATTGAATTGAGTTTTTGAATCGTTTTCCTTCTCTGATTTCCAGTTTCGTATTTGCCAAACTTGATAAAACTTCTTTATTTTCAGTACGCAAAATACGCGCTTGGTCGTGAAGTTGCGGAAACCAGCCCAAACGGGCTGGCCTAACCTAACTCAACCTTATTTTCAATATAAAATTTAAAATCTGTAGCCTTATGTGTGTCAAAGCAGCTTTTATTCCATCACTTGTTATTGTTTGAATCTACTAAATTGATATTTATAACGATATTAGGCGTCATATATATGTATATTTTTGCATCATATCGATTCTAACAGTGAAGATTGTTTTTCTACCTAGTGCTGAATCCAACATTCAAAACAGTCTTTTTCCTTCCAATGATGCTGACAATGGCCTCACAGCTGCAAGGGTCAAAGAAATACTTCCAAGCTCTCTTCTATCTCTTCCAGAGCTCGATAGGAGATGTCACTACCAAAGACAACAAGGACTTCAAGATTGAGAACGCTGATATGAAGATCAACCCTGGGCTTGCAGTCGGAGTGCGTTTCTTTGTGCAATACAACCCTCTGAACCCCACTCCCAAGTTATTGGCCATAAGGTTGAATGGCAGGGAAATCTGCAACGCCAATACCCCACAACCCGCTGTCAACCGACCTGACATTGTTGAGCAGCCAACAAGACGACCAACACAAAGACCTGAGATACAGAGGCCCAATTATGGCGTTGAAACGGAGCCAGTTAATGGGATCCCAATTACAGAGCCTCCTAGCCCCGTATTCCATAGACCTCTAAGAAACGAGACAGTTCTAAATATGTAAGTAATATTACAATTTATGAGTATAAAAATAATATTACAAAGCGACTTCGGCGAGGGCGAAACCGCTTGCAGAAGCTAGTATTTCATAAAGTAATAGGTTGTATCTCTGCCAACACAAAGAAAAAGTACAATTATTTAAAGACAAAACCACAAAGTAAGTAAGCGGCGGCGCGCCGCAGACAGAGAGGCCACTATGAACAAAGCGTCAGTTTGCACACACACATTGACACTGCGATTTTACAGGGAATATTGGGCAATATTGGACCGAGCTCAGCCGCGGCTGTCACGAGTGCTTTGTGCGGGCGTTTGTCACGTCATTCATACATCGTGCTGTAACGAGGTTGCATTAGCTGGGTTACCTTTATTAATTGTTACAGACCGAATATACTTTAAATTAATTCTTTAAATCTTTCATAAATTTATAAGTTATGAAGGTCATTAAATTTTTCAAGATGACAAGTTAGAAATTCAAAATCTAGGAAACTGATAAATTTATTGAAATCCATAGACGAAATTGGAAAGGGTATGAAACTTGTCATAATATTATGGTATGAGTCATCCAGCTCACAAATGTGTTTCCCCCGACTGCGCAGCATTAATTTTTTTCTTGTTTAATTACATCTTTTTAGTTCGCATCATGTAAGCAGACGGGTTTTTTGATTGTATTTCAATGATATTCAAATAAACAGATATGATAAGAACGCGCGCATTGTGAAGACTCTAATAGGTCATAATTGTGACCTTTAGTCTTTAGTTCATGTCACGCATGGCGAAGAGCGATAGGCTTTGTTGAAACTAAAACAAAATAAAAAAATGCCATCGTGTGTATTTAGAAATTTTACCAATTATGATACCAAAGTAACATAAAACAGAAGGGATCTCATACCATATGTAAGGCAATACGCCTCAATTTAATCATTTATTTCATTTTTTTTTCCTAATATTCTGATATTTGGAGGTTAGAAATAGATAACAACATTGGTGGTCAGAATAGTGTGTATGTTTGCTGCCGCTGCTGTGCGGAACACCTTCTTCAATTGTTTTGTGAGTGTATATCGTATCTGTTTATTTTAATATCATTGTTGTATTTACTTTTTTTTCACATTTATATTTTTGTCGAGCTTGGTGCTTTTCAGTTTTTAATGTTTTTAGTGGGATACTTATTACACCATAGTTACGACTTGTTATCATCCAATCTTCGTCGTATGTGGAGTCGTTATCTCTAATGGGTATTTGATGCTTTATCTACCCTCTAAGGCATGTAAGCATGATATGATGCATATTTAGATGAAACGATGTATTTATGTTTGTAACAATTCTTTTACAACCTATTTTTTTATATTCGGAAGCAATATAGTAGCAACCCTAGTGAATCTGTCAAGTTTAGCTACAATCCCTTCAGCTTACCAGCCCACTCTTTGCGGGTGCTGCGATAGATTTATCTGCGTTTCTGACGGTATTGCATGTTAAGGTCGGCTCGCATGGCGTCATTACAGGTCTCCAGCAATCTCAGATGAAGGTTTCTTCTGTCTTCGATAAGGCTCGTGTGCTGTGACATCCAGTATTCGCGAGAATGAGTCGGTTGGTGTCCTAGAACGACGGAAGTGGTTTCTGTATAAGCCACTTTGAAGCGTTTCCACTCTTTGTCCAATGAGTCCGAACCGGTATCAAGTCCCGAAAAAAGATTACTTAGCTCGAGTTGGAATGCTTTCACGGATGCCCGGGTCATGCAATTTTCTCACGTCGAACCTTCTTCCGATCTTAAGCCGGATTTCAGCAACTACCACCCAGTGGTCGCTATCAATATCGGCGCCCCTGCCGTTTCGGACATCGAGCACTGAGGTACGCCATTTGGCGCTAATGGCAAGTTGTTCAATCTGGTTCTTAGTGACTCCACGTGTACTTGTGGTGGTCGCTATGTACAAATAATGTTCTTCCAATGGTCAGGTCGCGGTTCTGGCAAAACTCGACAAATCGGTCTCCGTTATCATTACAAACTGCAAGCCCCTGTATTGCCATGTGCCTCTCGCAGTTTTTGTTAACGCTCCCAACCTTTGCATTCAGGTTCTCCATGACGAGGGTGATATCTTGTTTCTTAAGGCTCCTATGGGTGGCGTTCAGGGCGTTATAAAAATCGTCTTTGGTATCATCTGGTGATGCATTCGTTTGGACGCAGCATTGTACGATGGAGATCTTCCGGGCTCTCGAGTAAAAACGGGCGTATATGATTCGGTCCGAGATTCCAGACTTCCAGTCCAGGAGGCTATTCTTAGCTGTATTAGAAAGGAGGAGCCCTACGCTGTACTCGCTTACATCTTCCTCACTTTCTTTACCAGAATACAGCAAGGTCAAGCCCCTGGACTTTCTCAGCTCACCGAAGCCGTTTCTTTTCACTTCGCTTAGACAGAGTGTATGCAGGTTGTAATTTGGCATTACTGCTTCTGCTTGGGCTAGTCTACTGTCATCGCTAAGTGTTCTTATATTCCAAAAAGCAATCGTGTCGGTGTTTTAAAGCCAAAAGTCGTCAGCAGGGTATCGGTCCAGTTTCTTACTATTTCAGTTTCTTTAATCTATTACTGTCGGGCAAGCGATTGATTAACCCACTGTGCCTTAATCCGCTAGCGAGGCTGCCACTTTAGAGCCTACGGATTTGCTCGGTTTTTTTTCGGGTATCCTTCCTAGTGAGTCAATTCTGTTTTAAGGCGCAGAATATTCGCCCTTCACCCTGCATCCATTAGCTCAGTTGCTACTCGGTGTGGCGGACACGCGGCGGTGCGGTTGCAGCAGGTCCCAGGGAGAACGACGGGGACGTGGATGACTCGTACTAGCTTGGGCTCTGCTTGTTACGGTATTCCACCAAGAGTACAGCAGAAGGTAATTTTGGGAATTTTTAGGAATCTGCTGTTCTCACCAACAGCGATTCCCACCAAAACATACCCTAGCTTTTCTCCCCAGGCAATCTGTTGTACTCTATAAATCTCTGAAAAACTCTGTTCAATCATTTATTTCCCTGAATGTACATCAGCAGTTTATCGTGTGTTGTTGTCATTTAGCCCCAGCGGTGACAACCAAAATACCCTGACTACGCAGCGACCCAGCCAGGGGAGCCGGAGGCCACCAATAAGGCAAGTATCATCTCTTTACGTATTGTTTGACATTCCAAATCTTCGCCAAAAACCAAGTTCAAAATTCAGGCGTAAACGAGCAAGCGAACGCTGACGCACGCGCTGGGACGAGTTTCTGAAGGCCTTCAGAAACTCGTTCCCGTTCGTACACTATAGTTCTTTCACCTTCATTCATTCGGTCTGTAAACGTCGGTCTCCATCGGAGATTCATTAGCGAAGTTAGCGTTCGTTCGCTCGTTTGTTCGATCTGCGTGGCAATAATAGACTTCCTACCCTATTTGCTATACTATTCGAAACCGTACTTTTAGTAGAGCATGCCTAAGTTCGATTGTCAGCCCGACACTAACGTTATCGGGATTTTTTAACCTCGCTTTAAAAGGTTTAATGTATGCATCAGACACTTGTCAAACCAGTTTACTAGTGTCTTGTCTTCATCTTCTTTCTATTCACATCGAAGTCTGAATATATTATATTCACCTATAGTAGTCACAGTAGATCTTTGTATCTCTGAAGTTGGCTCTGCAAACCTTTGCACAAGAAACAGTTTGTCATAGAGTATACTGCATAAAGTGAGCGAGAGAGGACGATGCGAAAAACATAAGCGAGTGAAAGAGGCAGTTATACAATGCTATCTTCATCTTTAACATTGACACGAAAATAGCAACTACGCAGGGTCTTGCAGCCAACTTCAGAGACACAAAGTTCCGCTGCGTACTTATATTTTACCAGAAGAATTATAAAGTTACGGTTTGACAGCTTATGTTAAGAAAATAATTAATTTTTCATATCAAGATTCTATCTGACTAATAAATCTGTGGATACCGATATATGACTATTGAAACATTAGCCCTAAATGAAATTAAATCTGACGTTCATGGTTAATTAGTGGACTATTATTTTACAAATATGAAATTATTTGAACATTATGTTTTAAATTTTATTTTCAGTGATGACAGCGACTACTGGGCAGGACCTGCTCATATTCTACCTAATGCAACGTCCATATCTAATACTAACATTCCTGGGGGACAGGTGAGTCTTTCTAGCACGCTGCCGCTGCTTATTTCTTCCTTTCCGAAAGAAAATTTTATGCAAACTGATTGAAATTTTTTGACAGAACCATAGTCGTTGGGAATGGTCTGCAAGCACCACCTTTCATACCATAGCCCATACTACGTCCATGATATCAAAAGCCAAAAAAATGTTTTAAGAAAAAAAAATAAAAAAAATAATAATAATATGCCTCTCCGAGGCGGGGTGCTATAATTTTGCTCAATCATGCATGCCAAGCTTTTGGGCATAAGTTGTCATATTACTTCTCATTTTTTTATTAATGGACACATAAATCAAAAACCTAACAAATCCGAAACTGCGATGCACGGCTCAAAAACTTCCGGGCTATGTGAGGGGGCGATTCCTCATAATAATTCTATCGACGATGCCCATGGACGGTACTTTGAAGTATCTGAGCAACTGCAAAATCATACAAGTTGTCCAATTCAACCTGATGAACACGAATAAACAGTCAAGGAATTAAAACCTTAATTATGTGCCCTCAACATAGTTAACTCCGTTTTCATGGAAAATTGCAAAAACAGAAAACATTATTTTAAAAAAAACATGGTTCCATTCAATTATGAAAGATTTTGTTGAAACAAACGTACTTTTAAAAAAAATGTGGCCGATATATGCTTCAAGGGGATTCTTATAAGCTAAGGTATTGTATTTTAATTAATTATTTACAAACGTAGCCGTGTCACATCTGACATCCTATCGAATGAAATATGTCAACAAAATTAGCCTGGGTGTTGCTCGGTGTGTCAGATTTGATATTTACACTCCTACCAACTTATCTGTGAAATGGCGAAAATTGGAACTACGGCATTTACGAAATGTCATTCGATTGTTAGTGTCTTACTACATTCGGGTTCTCTGGTTGTTTTGTCGTGATATTGCTGAATTTATAAAGTTAAATATGCCGAAAGCTATTTAAAGTGATACTCGAAACATTGTTCTAAAGGTTAAAACCCTTTTTTGAAGAAGAGGCTCGGGCGGGGTCTCCGATTATTCCATTTAATCAAATATACAAACGAATTTCGGCAGCGACAGGTTAGTGTTGTCAACTTTCTTGCTGTATATTACCCGATACTTAACTAATTATTTAAGTCCACGAAATATTCGTTTCTATTCTTGCTGCAGGTTAGCGTAACGGTAACGTACATCTATTAGGTAACCTGCTAAGTGAGTGAGCAAACTAACCTGCCAGATTTCAAATTTATACTAACATTTATTTTACTATCTTATATTTCAGGTGTGAGTCAAGGACTAATTTTAAAAATAGTTAAGGAAGGGCACGCAGCAGAAGAAACTGGTACAAAAATTTGGACACCAGGCAAGGAGAGAAAACGTAAAAGTGGATTTGTACATGTTGATAATTTTGACATGGGAGTTATACGGAGGAAAGTACATGAATTTTATTCTGCTAAAAAAGAGGTCACTACTGTTAAAAAGCTTCTAAAGGTCTTAAAGACAGAAATAAATCACACAGCACAGCGAGAGAGTCTGCGAAAGCTGCTTCACAAGGTGGGATTTCATTTAAAAAAATCTCAATCCTAATTGTGCCTAACTTACGAGAGCCATCCATAATAGTAATGGATAATGCTCCTTATCACCGTATTTGTGTGAATAAAGTCCCAAATACGAATTCCTTAAAAAAAGATATTTAATTATGGTTGACCCAAAATAAAATTGACTACGGAGAGAATTTGACTAAACCTCAGCTTTTAGAAATAATTAAGAGAAACAAGCTTAAACCTGTATATAAGATTGAAAAATTTTTAGGAGACAATAGACAAAAATGCTTATATTTAACACCTTATCACTGTGATCTCAATCCCATTGAACTTATATGGAGCACAATGAAAAGAAAAGTTGCTGATGTAAATATTGAGCACAAAAATGCTGAAACTCCCCGCCTAATTAGAGAAGCTCTTGAAGCTATTACAGTTCATGAGTGGGCACAGCATTGTAAACACGTTCGCAGGTTAGAAGGAGAATGCTTAAAACATGATTTGTATTTAGATTTGTCACTTACCACTTCTATAATCTTTTACTATAGAAGTGGTAAGTGACACTGAAACCGAAAGCGATATAATGATGATAGTGGTACGGATTTAAGCGGAGTATGGCCTCACAACCAGGAATGAAGTTGTGTATGCAGGTTCATCTAAAGTTCACAATTACTGTAAACCTGGTTTTCAATAAATCATTGTAAAGCAATTTGATTTTTTTTATTACACTACACTACCACTTTGTACCACTGCTAATTATAATTAGTCAAATTTGGTGTTAGGGGTTAGGTACAGACACAACTAAATGCTAGACATCCAGGTACCTCTTGCAGGGTAGGTACTTACTTAACATCGCATTAAATGAAAGTTGTATCCCTCCCGTGGAACATTTTATCTGCTGAATTTCCACTTCATTGGATTACTTACTTTTAGATAAAGCCATTGTTTATTGCTGAGAGACTAAACTGTTAGCGTACCTGCGTAACTGTATTTTTTTTTTTTTTTTTTTAATATTGTTCATTGTTTTCAATTTGTAAAAACTGTAATTCTTATTAAACGATTATGTCTAATGTGAAATTTCCTTCTTGAAAACTTACTCAATTTTGTGCACCTTGTATTAATTAGCAACACTGAATCGACGGTGCCGTCCTCTTTCAGTTCACAGATAAGTTGGTAGGACTTGTAAATGTCAGTAGAACTGTCAAATGACGTAATAAAGTTGCCATTTGAGATTCAACTATTAGTGCAGAAAGTTTATATCCCTTTGCCGAATCTTGCGTTTTAACAATGATTGTTTTCTGAAATTATGTCCACTAGATGGCAGCACTGAGATGTCAGGTCCAAACATATATCAAAACCCATATGTTTTCTGACATTAGTTAAATGTCGTCAACGAAATGTTGCTTTCTTATGTAATATACCTTCTGCCAATGTAGCGCCAACTGGTGGACTGAACTTGCCTGAAAACTCTCATTAATAATAACAGGTGTTTATTAGGTCTTTAGTTAGGTACTTAAAAATATCAGGAACAGTTTTACAAAACTTCAAGTGCAAGGCGATATCAATCAGAACTAGCATTTCTTAACTGGCATAAGTGACCTATCATAAATGTTTATTTTGAATTCTAATACTATCAATCAATTTATCCATGAGTAAATACTAAAAAGCAGCTACTGCGTTCCAAGAAAACGGAAAAATACGGAATAAAAATAAAAACTCGTTTATTCATATTCCGTTTTCATTTATTAATATCTACTTTTTAAATGTCTCACTGGCAGCAATCGTAGTAAATGTCAAAAGGTCGCTTTGTTTGCTTTAAATGTCATTATCTAACTAGCGATCTCTTTTGGGCACAGAGACACATAAGTAATTAAGGGACTGATTCCTGTCAATATATCTGTCTCCCAACTGCCTTTTACTGGCTTTTATTTGTCAGTAGTAAAGTCATATTTGTTTCCAAAATTAGAAAAATTTAACTTATCTCCCAGTCAATGGAAAGACAGAAAAATAATGATTTTTATAGTTGTCTTGAGTAGCTTTGGTCAAAGAACTAGCGCAGAAGTTATGAACTTCGACGTATTTACTTATTATTATTTATTATATATTTTATTGTACACCACAAAAACATCATCATCATCATCAGCCTATTAATGTTCCCACTGCTGGGACACAGGCCTCCTCTCTGAGAGAGGGAATGGGCCGTAATCCACCACGCGGGCCCACTGCAGGTTGGTGGATGTCACATGTCTTCGAATTTTTGGTTCTAGGACATGCCGGTTTCCTCACGATGTTTTCCTTCACCGTTTTTGAGAGCAGTGGTGATGAAATAATTTACACAAAGTAAAGCGCCTACCTGGGCTCGAACCCACGACCTACAACTTGTAAGTCGCGAGCGATACCACTGGGCCACCACTGGCCACCAAAACATACAGGACAAAAATAACAAAAACAAGTGTACAATGGGCGGTCTTATCGCACAGGGCAATCTCTTACAGACAATCTTTGGATGGACTGATCAAGAGGAGATGAATTTAGGGCTGTCAGTGTACCAAATATTATAAATAAAAATAATATAAAATTACAACATTACATTAAAAATTAAATTACATTAAATATTATAAAATTACTTACACATAATAAAATAAAATACATATATACAATACTACATAATATACTAATGAATATCAAATATATCACAGGGAAAGGAGAAGAATACAAATTATAGTGAAAGGTGGTATTTTACCATTTTCTTAAATGTTGACAGTGTTTGAGCACGTCTTATTTCAATAGGTAATACATTCCACAACCGAGCAGCTTTCATCGTAAAAGATTTGTCAAAGAAGGAAATGGAATGCATACGAACACCCAATTTTAGATTTTCGGATGATCTCAAGGACTTGGAATGTGTGTCACAGAGGAACTGAAAGCGTTCTATAAGTTAAAAAGGAGTAAGGTGATTGAAGAGCACAGTCATTATAAAGCAAAGAAAGTATGTGGGCATTCCGGGGAAGGCGAATAAGAAGCCATTTGAGCTTTATACGGCATTCAGGAGAAGCGCCATGGCTTCTTTAAAATTAATATAGTAATTTACATAATATTCATATTTTTATCAGATTGTGTTTATTTAATTTACATCCATAAATACGTATCCAACAAGAAAACTTTAGTACTGTGCAACGCTCACTTATCATTGGATTCGTTCAAGAGTTGTAACCATCGAGCTCAGAGATGGCGTTAGCAGTCGCATTTTGATGAAGTTATCTGCGACGTGATTGGTCGCGAATGTCTGGACTTCGCTCTGTGATCTGTGGTGCTGTCTGTGAATCGGAGATACGAGTCGAGTCTTGTTCTGTTTGAACGGACGAGAACTTTTGCTGTGAAAAATGGACAAATCCTATAATCCTATGTACAAGAGACATTATAAACTGTTCTATTGCTCTTATTGTTAGCGCGGCCGTGCCTTGTGAGTTTAATTTAGTGGACATTGCTGGTGGTTGTGAACTTTCTCTGCTACGCGTCATTTGGACTGTTCGCCGGCGATTTCACGCAACTCCTGAGTCCTGCTCATCCTCGTGGTCTTCTCTCGAGGAGTATTGGGAGCGACACTAGTTCGATGACAAGGTGAGTGAACGCATTTAATACTGCACGATGGAAATACTGATGTTTCTTGTTGGATACCTATAGGTTCACAGGTAGGGGTAGCCATTTTATAGGCACTTTCGAAAATTAGTTTTTTAGTACGCAAGTACAAAAAAAGGTGTTGGCTATTTACACGCCACACCATATTATGGTCCTTCGAGCCGGATTGTTCCAGCTAAACAATGTTGTGTAATGCATAATCTTAGTAGGTACTCAACAGTTTATGTTAAATTGGAGTAGGTACATAAGTTGTTAGTACTTACATACAATAAATCTTATTTACATACAATACATCTTAGATAGAAAACGATCTTAGATTTACTTAATAAAACAATACGCAATAATTGTAACCGGCTCATAATTCTTAGTGCCTATTTGTGTTACTTATACTCGTAATTCTTACTGTTACATACAATTAGGCAGTACATATTATTTAGTACATTTTCTACTTTGTACCTAAAAGTAACACGTAATAAATTAATAATTGTAGGTAGTCGGTACATAATTGTTAGTGCCTATCTACGTTACTTATAATTCTTACTCTTTTTTTCATATACGTGCAAGTAGGTAGTACATATTATTTAGTACATTTTCTCCTTTGTACCTTTATACTTACCTTACGGGTTTTGTGGTTGTTTTGTAATTACTTACCTACTCGATTGGTTTGTGTTTGTGTATCTGATAATTATAAAGATAAGTACCTGCGTGCGATCGCAGATACACTTGTGCTTTGTAGCGTACCTAGGTATAATAATGGCCTATGTGTAGTAGTAATAAGTCTTTATAAGTGCATCATTTGTGTATTTGTGATCGTGATATTGCATTAGTACAAGTAGGTATTAACCTACTCGATATTTACGAATAGATATTTACCTAATATTCGGTAGGTAACGATTATTTGTTAAAATGGCGTTAAACCAGAGCTTTCAAAGTACCTCAGTATCTGAATCGAAGTTGAAAATATTGATTTGTAAAAAGGAGGCTATCTTTAACAGGCTGAATAATGTTTACGGTTTGTCTAAGAATATTTCGAACTTTGAGTCAAGATCGAATGAGAATTTTATGGCGGAATCGGAGATGATAGATGAGTATCGTGTGAAATTCGAACTCTTAATTCACGAAATTAATGAGATAAATTTAACTATCGACACAGATGCGAAACCGAGTTACAATGACTTGGTCAGTTTCGATGATTTGTACAGTCGAGTAAAACGTGTAAGAAATAAGATATTAAGATATTACTTATTACTACTACTGAAACATACACCGATTCAGCCACGAAATACTCAAAAGCTTCAAGCGGAATAAAATTACCGCCGATCGAGCTGCCTAGTTTTGACGGTAGAATCGAGAGCTGGCCCATATTCTATGAATCATTCAAGTCGAACATTCACGATAACGATCAGCTGTCGGACTCGCAACGTGTGCAATATTTAGTTGGTAAGCTCACACATAATGCGCAGAAGGTCCTCGCGGGTATTGTACCTACGGGTGACACGTACCACGTCATATGGGACAGTTTGGTTAAAAAATATCAGGACAAACGCGCATTAGGTACGCATTACTTAAATAACATTTTTGACTTAAAACATTGTCAGAACACGGCTGATAGTCTCGACTCTTTTATAGAGAAATATTCTGCGTCTATTTCGGCATTGAAACAATTAAACATGCCCGATTTGTCCGATTTTATATTGATGCATTGTGCACTAAAAAAGATGGACGTTCAGATTACGCAGGCATTTGAACTGTCGATTAAGGATAAGGAAATTCCGTCTTATAAAGATTTGATAACATTTGTTCAGACTCAAGTAAAAATATTAGAAAGATCGCATGCGAATAATTCGAGTTCTTTGTCGAATCCGCGCGCTAAGTTCAATACGAACAAACAAACGTCATCGGTCGCCGTACGCGCAAATGCTTTCGTTACGAGTAATGAGTTATCTACAAATGAAACTCACTCTTGTGTTCTGTGCAATAAGGCCGATCACTTGCAACTTGCCGAATGTTTATCTTTTAAGGGGATGGAATCGCCTAAGGTACGGTTTGATTATATTAAATCGAAACAAGGCTGCGTCAATTGCCTAAGTGTTTCTCACACTGTGTCGGCCTGTACGGCTCCCGCTAATTGCGAAAAATGTAAGAATAAGTGGCATCATACTTATTTACATTTCGATAAAAATTATAATAATAACCAAAAGTCGAATATGAAATCGACCAAGACGCATATTCAAACATCTCAAGTAATGTCTACCGATTCTTGTGTCTCTGCGACATGCGTCGCCTGTGCGCCCGCTCATGTCCCGGCTATTGCCGCGGTCCCGCCCGCGCTCGGCTCGTGCGATGGCGCGTCCGCTGCAAACGTGCCACAGCGTAGCGAATTCAGTAGCACAGATTCTTTAATGTCACAGGAACCTTCCCTATGTTTGAATGCAAATTCCAAGGCTGATGCTAGTACCATACTTTTAGCTACTGCACAGGTCTACGCAAAAGTAAATAATAGTAATAATAAAAAGATAGTTCGTTGCTTGATTGATAATGGTTCACAAAATCACCTGATAACGTTGGAATGTTGCAAGAAACTCAACATACCCGTTGTTCTTTTGAATAATTCTGTAATCAGAGGAATTGGCCTATCTTCTCGACCTATACACGGATATGTGGATTTCGAGATTGAGTCTAGGGTTAGCTCACATGATAAATATAAATTACATGCATTAGTCGTTGACTGCATAAGCGACCAGTTGCCCTCACATATAATTGAAAAATGTGACATGGCATACTTATCGATGGCTGACCTAACCTGGAATATTCCTGGCAATGTAGAGATTGTGATTGGAGCACAATTGTTCCCACATATTTATCTCGGTCATAAAATAAATTCCGGGTCTCAAGCGCCACCTGCTTTGTTGACTTCATTCGGATACGTGCTGATGGGTGACTTTCCCAGTAGTGCTACAGTCCCATATTCTCGAGGCGAGTCTTCGTTTTATGCATTCGCTTTGAATGAGTTGGACTCTTCATTACAGAGGTTTTGGGAGTTAGAGGAGATTCCGTCGAAAGGTTTTTTGATTCCAGAGGAAACTGAATGTGAAAATTCGTTCACTGCGCCTGTGTCACGTGACAATGAATGCCGTTGTTCGGTCGCATTACCCTTTTGCGCAGCTCCCGATAATTTAGGTAACTCCCGAAATGCTGCTCATCGTCGATTTGTCTTACTGGAGAAGAAGTTCGCGAAAGTACCTGGACTGCGAGACAACTATAATACTGTTATAAATGAGTATATTGATAAAGGTTATCTTTCTGAAGTTTCCGATTCGAATATCAGTAGTGAGAATTACATTCCTCACCACGCGGTTGTTAAAAAGGATAAGCCCCACCCACGTATTGTTCTAGACGCTAGTGCAAAAACGCATACCGGTTTGTCCCTTAATGATGTACTGCATGCTGGACCCAACTTGCAAGCTGATTTATTCCTGTTGTTATTGGAATTTAGATTGTTTCCTATCGCAATGACGGCAGTTGTGCAGCAGATGTATTTACAGGTTGGTGTTCCTGAGGACCATCGCAAATATCTGAGGATATTATTTCGATTTAGCGAGACTGAGGAGATTCGAACATTTCAGTTCAACCGTGTTCCGTTCGGGCTGTAATGCAGCCCATATTTGGCAATGAAAACTATTCACCGGCTAGCCTCAGACATGGGCACCGAGTTTCCGGAAGCTGCTTCTGTAGCAAGATCTAAATTTTATATGGATGATCTTGTGTATTCTGTGGAAGATATTTAGTCAGCTGTTCGTTTAGCTGCAGAACTCATAGCGTTGTTCAAGTCTGGTTGCATGGATTTAATAAAATGGACAAGTAATTCATCGACTCTGTTGGATAATCTCCCAAACTCGCATCGTAGCTCCATCAATTTTGATGAAAGTGATAATACTTGTTCGAAGGCAAAGGTTTTGGAGGACAACAACAGATATACAAGAAAAATGCACAAAGAGAAATATATTGTCAGTTATAGCTCGCTTGTTTGATGTTTTAGGCTTAGCAGCACCAGTAATATTATATGCTAAGCTGCTCATCAAGGAGTTATGGCTTGCCAAGATTGGATGGGATGATACTCCACCCGAAAACATTATTCGGCGTTTCTCTGTTCTCATGCAGGCATTCTCACTGCTATCTACGCTGAAGATTCCTTGTCATGTGGGTGTGCTTGCTCCGGAGACGTAGTTGTCGTAGGTTTCTGTGACGCGAGCTTGAATGGCTACGGCTGTGTTATATATTTACACGTGACTGATTCCTCTGGAAACATATCAGTCCGATTACTGTGTGCTAAGTCTAAAGTTTCTCCTACAAAAATAACGACGTTGGCCCGTTTGGAGTTGTGTGCAGCGGTCTTGATGTCCAAATTGATCAAGATTGTACTTGAAACTTATCATGCGCGTATTCAGATAGCAGATGTGTATGCCTTTTCGGACTCCACTATAGCTCTTTCATGGATTTGCTCTTCCCCACATTGTTGGTCCATTTTTGTGGGGAATAGAGTCGCGCAGTGTCAGGAAAATCTAGCTCCTCATAACTTCTATCATGTCACAGGTGCAGAAAATCCAAGCGATTGCCTTTCGCGCGTTCTACTGCCGTCCCAATTGGTCTCCCAAAGTCTTTGGTGGAATGGCCCTCAATGGCTTCAATGTCCTCCCAGTCGATGGCCGATTCGTAAATTTACACCCTCTGATATTGGAGAATTACCGGAGCATAAAACAAATGTAATGACTACCATTGTACAGGTAGAGCAGTCGTCATTATATGAGCTGTCTCAAAATGTGTCTTCTTGGGACAAACTTTTAAGAATTACAGTGTATGTCCTCCGTTTTATTAAGAAAATTAATAAACCATTCAATGTGGTCGAAAATTTGTCGGTTGCCGAGATTGCTATAATTCAAACCATTCAAAAAATACATTTTTCAGACGACATCAAATTAATTAAGAAAGGCAATCAACCTTCAAAGAAATTGCGAAACCTCTCAGTTTTTATCGACACTGAAGGAACTTTACGTATAGGAGGACGTCTTTCACGGTCAGACTTGCCGTTTGAGGTTAAGCACCCTGTGCTTTTCCCTAAACATGAACATGTCGTGGATTTGATCATCAGACAATTTCACGAATTATACTGTCATGCCGGTCCTGGACTTCTGATGTCCATTGTGCGACAGAAATTCTGGATATTGAATGCCAGAACAGTTATTAGAGCACGAGTGCGTAAGTGTAATGCTTGTTTCCGGTTTAATCCCTCTCATCTGACGCCAAAAATGGCAGATTTGCCTCCTTGTCGTATAACGGAAGCCAAGGCATTCGTGCACACGGGCGTTGATTACGCTGGCCCACTACGAATTCTTCTTTCACGTCGACGTGGACAACATGCTCAGAAGGCATACATACGATTATTTGTGTGTCTTGTTACCAAAGCAGTTCATATTGAACTTGTCACTGAACTTTCAAGCGACTGCTTTTTAGCCCCTTTCAAACGCTTTATTGCACGTCGTGGGCCTGTGTCCTGCATGTATTCAGACAACGGTACCAATTTTGTCGGTGCACGTGCACAATTAGATGAGATGTATAATTTGTTAATCAACTCACAACATAATGCGACTTTAAAGCGAGAACTCGAAAAACATCGCATCGAGTGGAAAATGATCCCACCCCGTGCGCCGCATTATGGTGCAATATGGGAAACAAATGTAAAAAGTTTAAAGACCCACCTTTATAGGGTAATAGGCAACCAACTGCTGACTTACGAAGAATTACAAACTGTGCTAGTGCAGATAGAGTGCGTAATGAACTCAAGACCTTTAGGTGTAATCAGTTCAGACCCACATCCTGAGATTCTGACACCGGCACATTTCTTAATGTCCAATTCTCTGACATATTTACCAGCTTCAGATTTATCTGACTCGCGCATCAATCTCGTAAAGCGTAAACACTTATTGGATAATATAGTGGCCTCCTATTGGAAGAGATGGCGTACTGAGTATTTGCACACCTTGCAAGTCAGACAAAAGTGGCAAAACAATGATTGTCCCATTCAACTGGGCACCATCGTATTGATTGGACAAGATGATGCTCCTCCATTATCGTGGCCTCTGGGAGTTATTACTGAAATCTTCCCTGGGATTGATGGTATTGTTCGGGTGGCAACTGTCAAGACTAGGCATAGCTCCTTTAAACGTCCAGTCGTCAAACTATATCCGTTACCCAATCAATAACCTAACCATATAAGAAAACTCTTCAAATCTTAAACCGTAGATTTACTGACAGACAATTATTATAATGTTAAATAAACCAATAATACGATGATTTGAGATCTTTTAGATTGTAAAGTAACTGTTAAAATAAAGTAAGTCCATGTTCTTATAGTTCCGTGACTGAAGTAGGATCATATTATCTGTAATATAAATATTGTTTAATATAATATATAGTATAGAAAAGACTTCTTTACTCAACATTGTTTAACTGTGTGACTGTTCTGCTCGTGTTGGAAAGTCTTGCGACCTTCCAAGGAGGGGTGCATGGAGAAGCGCCATGGCTTCTTTAAAATTAATATAGTAATTTACATAATATTCATATTTTTATCAGATTGTGTTTATTTAATTTACATCCATAAATACGTATCCAACAAGAAAACTTTAGTACTGTGCAACGCTCACTTATCATTGGATTCGTTCAAGAGTTGTAACCATCGAGCTCAGAGATGGCGTTAGCAGTCGCGTTTTGATGAAGTTATCTGCGACGTGATTGGTCGCGAATGTCTGGACTTCGCTCTGTGATCTGTGGTGCTGTCTGTGAATCGGAGATACGAGTCGAGTCTTGTTCTGTTTGAACGGACGAGAACTTTTGCTGTGAAAAATGGACAAATCCTATAATCCTATGTACAAGAGACATTATAAACTGTTCTATTGCTCTTATTGTTAGCGCGGCCGTGCCTTGTGAGTTTAATTTAGTGGACATTGCTGGTGGTTGTGAACTTTCTCTGCTACGCGTCATTTGGACTCATCGCCGGCGATTTCACGCAACTCCTGAGTCCTGCTCATCCTCGTGGTCTTCTCTCGAGGAGTATTGGGAGCGACACTAGTTCGATGACAAGGTGAGTGAGCGCATTTAATACTGCACGATGGAAATACTGATGTTTCTTGTTGGATACCTATAGGTTCACAGGTAGGGGTAGCCATTTTATAGGCATTTTCGAAAATTAGTTTTTTAGTACGCAAGTAAAAAAAAAGGTGTTGGCTATTTACACGCCACACCAGTGATCATACTTGCGCAAGCCAAACATTAACCTAATACAGAGATTTTGAAGTCGCTCAATCTTGTCCAATTGGTCTTGAGTAAGATCAAGATAGCTGGCATCAGCACAGTTAAGGATAAGAAAAAAAAGAGATTGTGCAATTGCAATTTTAGTGGTTATGGGAAGAAAATTACGAAGTCGTCTCAGGAAGCCCGCAGATACAATCAGTTTACGACTGACTTCCTGCAGTTGTTTGGTCCAGGAAAGAGTGCTTTCGATATAAATCCCCAAGTTCTTCACAGTGTGAGTTATAGGAATACGGGTGTTGTTAAAAGAAACTTGGGGAAGTGTCGACCAATCTATCTTAGAGACAGTCCGAGAACTACCAAATATAATCACTTGAGTTTTCGTCGGATTGATCTTTAGTCCAAACTGAGATCTCCAGTCACCTATTCAGAATCAGAATCAGAATCTGAATTTTATTTGCTCTAAATGTAGGTACAGTATAAGGTTAATAACATAAAAATTTGATCAGCTACATTTTACCTTACGGCGTGCAAATCATTACATTAGTAAAATACACAAAATGTCAAACAAAACACAAAAACTGTCAAAAATACAATTATAGAATGAATAATGAGAAAAAAACAATAGATAGTCAGGCAATTCTAAAAAAACATTAACAATTTATTTCATGTCAAATAGCTAATAAATGCTCAATAAAAAATAATCGTCTCAATGGCATAAGGTAACTCTCCAAGAGGGGCTTGGGTTTATATTTGGAGATCATCAGCATACATGTGGTAGAAAAAAGAAAGTCGTCGTCTACGTACCAATAGTCATAAGTACTCTATTTTTGGTGGTTAGTTCCGCTATGCTCTAGTCCCACTATGCACGAAATCACATTCGCGGACAGTGATGGAGAAAAGTGTTAGAGTGTTTTATTTTATTTAACCATTTAAAAGGTAAATTATGAGAACCTATAAGTAAATTCCGTAATTTCGCGATATTTTTTTTAATAAACGTTCCGTTTCATCATACTAACGCAAACTCGCCTTCCCGCCACTCAACACGTCGCGTCATTCATTTTATAAACAAAGTGTCCATCCATTTCATAGAACCGTAAAACGGAGTGAATAGAACCTAAGGGGTGAATGGGAACAAAACTTTGATTAGGATTTTAATTGTGATACCAATTACAATATTGGTTTCAACAAAACAACGTTTTTTTAAATCGTTTTTTATTTAATATATTAGCGTACCTATTAAGATGTTATAATAAATAAATAAATGTTGAAAATATTTTTTTATTAACGTAAAAATTTTCTTCAAAGTTTTGTTCCCATTCACCCTTTAGGTTCTATTTACCCAGTTTTACTGAACTGTGAAAAACGAAACGTCTTTTCGTAAAAGAGAAACTTAACCTAAATAAAATTCACCATTAATTTTTTTTTTTCTAAAACAAGCTTTTTTCGCATTCTTCTCAGCAAACGCTTTTACTTTTATAGTATACTAGAGGACGCCTCGCGGTTTCACCCGCGTAGTTCCCGTTCCCGTGGGAATACAGGGATAAAAAGTAGCCTATGTCACCCGGGGATAGAGTAGCTTCCCAACGGTGAAAGAATTTTTGAAATCGGTCCAGTAGTTTTGGAGCCTATTCGGTACAAACAAACAAAAAAATCTTTTCTCTTTATAATATTGGTATAGATTATCTAGAGAGTTTTAGGAGTTTTTGGAGCTGACTAATATTTATCATTATTTTACAAGGATTATATTGCCTTGCTTTCGTATGTGTGTCCGGCGACCGGTAATCAAATTTTCAAGCACCTCTGACATCCGATTTAGTAAAACTTGACGATTAATTTTTTTTTGCTTCGCACCTTTTGTGCATTTAGCCTGGCCATGTCTAGGTCCTTTAGTTTTTTTATACAGTCCCTTTGCACAAAAAGTTTAGTTTTGCATTAGAAAGCGGATGTAACACATGCCAATGTTTTTTGGAATATTTGACAGCAAATATATCGAGTTGGTCTTATAGCCAAGCTTTGCTGAAGTATCATTAATAATTTAGTACAATAACATTCTCAGATCTATTTTTACAAGATAGCAACTGTTTCAATGATGCCAAATTTTCAAAAATATACCAATTTACATCACAATGTTCACTAGGAATCAATTTCCGAATAACTAAACCAGCCACTGAACTTTACTCGAAATATTCCGCCATAAAATCTTGGCGTACTTATGTAACTTTGGCCAAAAATAATAATTATGGTACTATGAAGCTGATGTCATGATATAGCCGCACGCAAGGTGTCCATAGCAACTCCTCATCAAGGTAGTATCATCGCGTGTGGGCTTATTGGATATGACGTATTGACAAGCGATATTAAATTTCGTACTTTTTAGTCCATTAGCTTGTGGGTACCTATAAGCTTGTTTCAAAAAGTTTTTTACTTTTTAATTATTACCTATATTGTTTAGCATAAGTAGATTCTTCATCTAAGAGCATAAGGCCTCTTTTGTTGCTGTAGGATGTGAAGGCATCTTTTTAGGATGCTAATGATAAACATTTTTCTCCACTCTAGAAGAGTCCATTCAAGAGTGTTGCAAAACCTATAGCCGAGTTCCAATACAAAAAAATATTAACTGGCTGTGTTCCATTTAATAGTAAATAAAAATATTTTTGTGTTAAACATAACCGAGTATTTACAGTCGGGGAGAGAAACTCTTAATTAATCACCTTAACAAAATATGTCAAACGTCAAATGACCACGTCTATTTGTATATGACAGATAGTTTTACCTAACTAATGTCGAGTTTCAATTAAAAGTGCTAGTATAATCCCTGACTTTACCCGAAATTTTTCACTTAAAGAAATTTTCTTTGAAAACTGGTATAGTTTGATTTTAATTTATCCTAGAGATACATCTGTATAAATCTGCCCTATCTACTGGCAGATCAAAACCGCTGCGGCGGTCAATTTTTTTTCGGCTAACTGTCTGAACCGCCGCCGCAGTGGTTTAGAGTTGTTCCAAAAAATCGACTTAAAGCATCCGAAAATGTATGAAAACTTCCTTAGAGTGACACCAGGTGGCACAACCTTAACCATCACTCCTAAAACGTAATAGACTTGGTAGCCAAGCTCTTATAAATTGTTGTCAAAAAAATGTGAATCGTGCTCCATTGCGACCAATATTTTTTTCGTAATATATTTGTGGGTTTTATTAAAAGAACACATTAATAATCTATTAAATTATTACTCGTAATATGGAAATTAGTTCATTATTAGTATTTACACACACCTAGACTGTAAACTAGAGTAGTTTGTGAGGTATTAGGCTTTTAATGGGAAGCGACGCGGCGCACTTGCGCGAATAAATTCCGCCGCGACGGCTGGACATTACGACCACACGGTAAGGCGCCAGTCGGACACGCGACTGGCTAGTGAATTGGCTCACTACACTATTCATAAGCTGATGATAGCCTATCTCATAACTTATACAATTATATTATTACTAGCTGAACCACGCGGTTTCACTCGCATCTTTGATTACTACTCCGCTCCTATTAGTCATAGCGTGATGTTTTATAGCCTATAACCTTCCTCAATAATCGGGCTATCGAATAGTGAAATATTTTTTTAAATCGGACCAGTAGATCCTGAGATTAGCGCGTTCAAACAAACAAACAAACAAACTCTTCAGCTTTATAATATTATATATAGTATAGATTATTCTTGTGATTTTTTTGCGATACCTACCTCAGATTACTTATGACCCGTAAGGTCAATGAATGTCAGTGATTTAGGGTATTAAATATGATTTAAATGTACACTTAGTTTTGACGCCCGTAGTAGGTACTCGTACATAATAAAATTTTACAGCAATACAGATTGGGATGGGATGCGATCTTTCTTCGCATGCTATCCTTGGCGGCCCACTTGCTTCTCTTCGGAAGATCCATCGTCATGCGCTGATGCCGTGACTGATGTGTTGCGCCAGGGGATGGAGTACTACATTCCATTCTCTGACGTAGCGCTGCCCGGCGTTGACCGACCATGGTTTCGTGCCGAGTTCTACCGTGCAAATGCGGTTAAACACAAGGCTTATCTGGCATGGATCGACGCTCGTGTGCACAAGGCAAATGACGTAACTCAGAAGACGAGAGCCTTCAACAGGGCTGCCAAGTCCTGCAAAAAAGCGATGCGAAGGGCACGTTTTGACAATATTAGCAGAATCGGGAACAAACTAGTTTCATACCCTGCTGGAAGCAAAGCGTTTTGGTCCGTGGCTTGAATCAAACTTCTGTCGCCTCTCACTACCACCACTGCTGAGACCCGACGGGTCACTGGCCACTACGTCGAAGACAAAGCAAACTTGTTTGCCGCCCTTTTTGCGGAATCTTCGCGTCTGAACTCTTACCTCCTGTTGGATGTGGGTCGAGTATGTCGGATATTCGCATCCATCAGAGGGAGGTCTGTAGGGTGTTGCGTAACCTTGACTTGAACAAAGCTAGTGGCCCGACGGGATACCGGCAATCGTACTAAAAACTTGTGCGCCTGAATTTTCTCCGATCCTGACACGCCTATATCGCCTTTCGTTAGTGACTGAAAAGGTGCCGAAGGCTTGGAAGCAAGCTAACGTTCAGCCCGTGCCCAAAAAGGGTAGTCGGGCTGAGCCGGCCAACTACAGACCCATCTCGGTAACGTCCATCCTCTGTAAGAGTATGGAACGTGTGCTGAACAATAAGCTCCTGGCATATTTAGAAGACAATGACATCCTCAGTGACCGCCAATAAGGCTTTCGCCGAAATCGGTCAACTGGGAATCTTCTAGCGTATGCCATTCACGTCTGGAGTGAGGCGATCGAGAGGCACGGGGAAGCGCTTGCTGTATCCCTTGACATATTTACAGGCTTTCGACAGGGTCTGGTATGAGAGCCTAATTGTTAAGCTTCCTTCCTTCGGCCTGACTAGTGATCTGTGTGATTGCTGACTTCCTGAGGGATCGGTCCATCCGAGTGGTTATCGATGGCTGTCTCTCGGTCCCTCAGGGGTCGGTTCCCTCGGCTGCCACTGTTTATGCTGCACATTAATGACCTGCTAAAACCCGGAACCTTTGGGTACGCAGACGACAGCACGGTTGCTGAGAGATAGGTGTCCGGCGCACGGGCTACTGGGCCTGAGATCTGGTCTCTCTGGGAGGCCGTGGTTGAGCGCTTGAACCTGTCTTTGGAGGTAGTCTCCGAATGGGGCGATGCCAATCTAGTCAGTTTCAATGCTGCTAAGGCCCAGGCGTGTCTTTTTTCCGCAAAAAAGAGCCAATTACACCCGGCTCCATCCTTCCGTGGTGTAACCGTGCCGATAACGGACGATCTCGACCTTCTTGGTGTTACGTTAACATCGACCCTCAATTTTGGTCCATTCATTGAGGCTAAGGCTCAGTTGGCTGCAAAAAAGTTGGGGATCCTTGCAAAGGTGAGACGGTACTTTACGCCTGAACAGCTGCTCAAATTGTATAAAGCGCAACTTCGGACATGCATGGAGTACTGCTCTCACCTCTGGGACGGACCTGCCAAATATCAACTTAATGGACTTGAGTCGATTGACAAACGGGCCACGGGACATATCGGCAATGATGCACTGGTCGCCTCAAAGCTGCAGTGCCTTGAACATCGACGCCAAGTGGCTATAGTCTGTCAGTTTTTTATTGGTTACACTTCGGGGAGTGTGCGATGGATCTGCACAATTTGATTCCACCTAGCACTTTGCATCACCGGACAATAAGACGTACGGCAATGCGCCACCGGTACATGGTGGTTAGGATGACCCATAATTACAAAGCGTTTTGCGAATACTTTCATTGTAGGCACAGCTATGGAGTGGAATTCCCTGCCGGAGTCTTTGTTTCCTGATAACTACAACATTGGGGTCTTTAAGTCAAGAGTGAATAGGTTACATCTAGGCAAGCGTGCTTCACCGTTGACCACATTATCATGTGTGGTGTGGTGTTTGTAATTCTTGCAAACACCACACCACACATGATAACATACACATCACTCTGTTTTATCCAACACTAGCAAAACACTATTCTATGTATCCTTTTCGTCTGGTTTATTTACACTTATTTATTTACACTATTTCATAACATAATTCTTTTGACAGCCGACCATAGATTTCCTTTTTTTTCATTTTTATAGGTATGTAAGGTCCTTTCTAAGAAATTTAATATATTACCTTTTGGTCCGCGCGCTCTGTCATTTGTCTATGGTTTTGACAAATGATCATTGAGCATCGCGGACTTTGTACATAGGTCTACCTACATTTAATATGATTTATTTATAGATTTGTATCAAACTTACACATAATTATAAATCAAATCAAATCTAATCAAATCATATTTATTCGTAAATGTAGGTTTAAATACAATAGGATGTTATAATAAGGTGGTCAGTTCGCTACATTTTACTCGAGAGCATACAAATATTATCAAATTTAGTGGTGTCGAAACAACAGACACACATTTAAAATGAAATCATTCAATTACTCACATACTAACACACAATTCCTTACGTACTAACTTAAAAATTAATAAGAACAGTGACTTCCTAGCATAAAACTAGTGTAAAAACATGATGAAATGTTTTTATTATTTACAAAATAACATGTAAATAATTATATGGTAATAATTTCACTGACCTTAATATTACCAAGAATTGTCGACCATAAAATGTTATTGCATCTCTCAAAATAGAACTCAAATCGAAGTATCACATATTTATCATTATTGGTGTTTATTTTTCTTTCTTTCAAACTACTAACACGATCTAAATGCACAACGGTCAAATTAACTGTGCACCTGGCTGGAACGCGACCTCACTCCCGGCCACCCGCGCGGCAACCCGCGTTCGCCTTGTGCTCCAATAGCGAGAGTCGAACGTCGGAAAGACGGCACAGCGCCAGGTGCACAGTTAAGTTCACCGTGTTTTATGTGGCAACATATCTGTACCTAATTGTTTTCTTAATTTTGTAGTCTCAGTCTCAGTGTGGAGAGGTGGTATTAAACGCCGCACCTCTAGTGGTGAATGGTACCCCCACTATGGAAGGACAGTGGCCGTGGCAGATCGCTCTTTATCAAGCTCAGGTAAGACTGTAACTAACTTATTAGTAAACGCGGCGTAAAGGGAATTCCAGTATAATCTCCAGACTCCATCCTGTTAAATCCCTTTCATTTTCAAGGTTTAAGTTTACCATAACTTTACTACGCGTCTAATTTCCTAACCTATAATTTCTTCTAAGTTTTAAAGGAATAGAATAGAATATAAATACATTTATTCGACACAGACAGAACACAAAAGCCACAAAAATACAGTAAAAGGCAGTAATGAATTACAAAGACAAATAGCGCTGAACGTGCCTATACTGAAAGGGTTACTGTACGGGTCATAAGTCTGTACACCGATTCGCCGTTAGTTGGTTGGAGAGTAACACGTCACAGCTAGATCCACTAGTTAAATATATTTGAGTTAAGTAAACTACAGTATAACTTAGATGGAAGGCGACTATTTCTCTCTCTTGGTTTGGATAGCAACACGGCTATAAGATCACTATCTACGTTGGTTGCTTTGTTAAGACGTTTTATACGGTCAAATTATGACGCACATCGTTAGCCTAAAGTAGGTTACCAGTATGCAGAAAAATGTACGGTGATGAGACCATACATGTTGTGAACCCCTAAAAGTAGCTAAGATGAGTATAGAAAGAGATAAAGAATCGCCCGTACAAAGTTAAGCACACACATTACAAATTAATCGAAGTTAAACGCAATGTTGTCTTGTGATTTGGGGTGGCAGTAGTCCGTGGCCGCTTGCTGGTTTTCTGGAAGTCTGCTGTTGGCAGGCTGTGGTCCCATAGGTTGAAGCTCGATGTTTTCTTGAGTATTTTCTGTGTTTGTCGGAAATCGCTTGAGCCTGAGCCGTGAGCTGTATTTCCTTATCATGACCCACAGCAACGTGACGACAGCACTTGTTAGTAAAAGATAGCAAATTGTGTATTGATGTACGTCAGGATCCATGATGGTTGATGGTAGTTTCGCCTCGTTCTCTTGTTGGAATCGCTGCTTCTCGTCTACTTCCTTAAAGTAGTTTTTCTTGAGAGTAAATAAGGCGTGTGGCGCGTTATGAAGTGTGACGTTGGTGATGTTATTTATTGGTGAATCCAAATTTGGAACACGCATGTCATAGTTCACGTTGAGGTTGCTGTTGTACTGATTGTGCGAAGCTATGGTTAGTTCCTTTGATCGCAGAACGCATCCTTGACCCAAAGTTATGATTGCCGCCGTTGTGATAGTTTGCGGTATTACGTCGTTTTCACAAACAGTACGTAATTCACACGTTCCGCAGCAAATAACCAGCCAGCTGTTTGATGCTTGCAACTTAATCCATGTCTCCTCGCATGACACGCTGTGCACGTCACACGGTGTCGCAGTTGTCCGATGACCTAGTAATTTTGCTTCGCAAGGTGCATTCTTGTTTTGAAGGTTGAACGCTGGCATATTTGCTTTGC
Source organism: Orthosia cruda (assembly GCA_964057195.1). Taxonomy (NCBI): domain Eukaryota; kingdom Metazoa; phylum Arthropoda; class Insecta; order Lepidoptera; family Noctuidae; genus Orthosia; species Orthosia cruda. Next base: position 17,215,449 of record OZ059842.1, on the reverse strand, counting down.
AAATGTAATTGTCCTTTTGTTTTTTTGGTGCACCGCTTGAAGTCTTCTTCTTTTAATGAGATGTACGCGTTCTTCTCAAAGATCTCGGCAATTTATGGTGAAGATAACATCATCAGGTTGTAGTTTGACCCCGCCTTAATTGGTATGGCTATAGCCCCATAGTAAGTGAAATCCTCATCCGAAATTAATGGGATATGGACTTCAAACATGGAGTAGTTCTATGTTATATTTAATAATGTTATATTTAATATGTTATATTAAATAATTTAAAGATGACTGTCAGACGCACTATTAGGGGAATAGTGCGTCTGGCAGTCAAAATCGAAAATGTTTGCAAAATGGCGACGAGGGCGTTGCAACCGGCGTATACGTTATTAATGTGTCGATCGGACAACAACAAGTTCACCAACGCTCCTCCTTTAGGGAGCAACAAAGGATGGCGAGCACCATAAGGCAAATTCGAATTCCGCAGTCGTACTCCGACTCTGAGCAAACCAGATTGGTCTAGGAATGGATAGACGAGCGATAGAGCCTTTCAAAGCTGAGCATCTCTTCAGGGCCTCAATAGTCTGATCAAAGTGCTCGGCTTGTACAGCACGAACTAATAACATCGGGGCCTCTTGGCGTTCATGAGGCGACAAAACTGAGGATAACAATTTATTATTCGGATTCCGTCCCTTACGTATGAAAAGCCGGACCTAAGCGGTAACTCCTAACAATTTCGACAAAGAACTGTATCTGTCCAAAAGATAATCCAAATTATATGCAGGTTGCGTTTCCACAATTCCAATACGAAAGCCTGGCAGAACCACTGGACAGGAGAACCTGTTCTGGGGCCAGGATGACTCGCGATGCGTCAACCAGTCTGGTCCCCACCAAAGATAATGGTTAACAGTGGCAGGAGTCTCGCAACCACGCGACGCGCAGTCTGCGGGGTTCGACTCTCCTGGGACATGTCTCCAGATCAGTTTAGTCTCAGAGTTCTGAATCTGTGAGACTCTATTCGCCACATCAAGCTCCAAAGTTTGAGCTGAGGTGCGAAGCCAACAAAGAACGATCTCACTATCGATCGGTCCAAGCAAAAACGTCTAAGATATTAACTGAGCGACCCAGAGTGCTGTAAACATGATGAAGGAGCCTAGTAAGAAGTGCTGCTCCAGACAATTCCAATTAAGGAATATATATTCTGTTTACTAAATTATCATCCTCATTATCGTCGAAATTGACCGCCAAAGATTCTAAACTATTATGGTTTTTTTTGCCCTGTATAATGCATCTGCATTAGTGTTTTGTTTACCCTTTTTATAAACTACCTTATAGTCGTATTCTGCTAACTTTAACTTCCAACGGGTTAATTTGGAATTAGGGTCTTTTAAACTCATTAACCATGTGAGTGGTCTATGGTCTGTATAAATTGTAAATTTTCGTCCATACAAATATGGTCTAAAATATTTTATTGCCCAAACTATATCTAACAGCTCTTTCTCTATAGTAGAGTAACGAGTCTCGGTGTCAGATAATGTTCTTGATGCATAGGCTACCGGTTTATCTGAACTAACATTGCCTTGGGACAAGATCTAGTATCTAAGTACAATAATAATTGCCTAGCTATGTGTGTGCGTATTTATAATAAAATACCGAGGCATCTTAAAGCATTCAATACAGAATTGTTTAAAACAAAATTTTATAAATGTTTGCTTGAAAATAGTTTTTATAGCATAAAAGAATTTATAAATAAAAAATTTGATGTTCTCGGTTATTAATTGTTGATGTCTCCTTACCTGTTTGCCTGACTTTATAATTTTGCATGCTTTGTCTTATCCTAGCTAAACATGTTTGTGCCATATAAACTTGTATTTAACACCATTGTATACCATGTTTTACGCAAATAAATATTTTATTATTATTATTATTTATAAGACTGCACCTAGCGCGAAGTCGGATGCATCTGTTGTCAGGATGAAAGGTTTTTCAAAGTCAGGGTATTGGAGGATTGGGGCATTTGTTAGAATTTGTTTGCATTTATTTATTGCGTCTAAAAATTCGTCAGTATGTACGACTTTGCCGTTCTTTTTAAGACATACTGTTAAAGGTTTTGTAAGTTTCGCAAAGTCCTTTATAATCATTCGGTAATAACCTACTAGTCCTAATAAAGCCTTTATGTCTTTTTGTGTTTGGGGTATAGGAAAATTAAGGACTGCTTTGATCTTATCTTTGTTGGGGTTCAGTCCTTGGTCAGTTAATTCATGTCTTAGAAAATTGACGTGTTTCTGTAAAAATTCAGACTTGTCTAACTGAACCTTGAGATTATGCGTTTTGAATCGCTCAAATACTAATTTAAGTTTTTCGTTATGGTTTTGGAGTAGCTGCGATTATGACGTCATCCAAGTAGGTAAATACGTTATCGATGCCTCTGAGTATATGGTCCATAAGACGCTGAAAAGTACTTGGGGCGTTCTTTAACCCGAAGGGCATCCTTAAAAACTCGTAATGACCTCTTTCAGTGGTAAATGCTGTTTTCTCTACGTCTTTTGGGTGCATTTCCAGTTGGTGGTAGCCACTTGCTAAATCGAGGGTGGTAAAATATTGTGCGCGCCCTAGTCTATCAAGGATATGGTTAATATTCGGTAAGGGGCATTTTTACTCTATAATTCTGTCATTAAGACGTCTATAGTCTATAACAAGCCTCCATTTAACTGTTCCAGACGCATCTGGCTTTTTCGGGACGATGTGGACTGGGCATAACCAGGGTGAAATACTTTCCCTAATGATTCCCTGATTTAATAAGTTATCGACTTGTTTTTGTATCTCAATACGCTTTTTGGGGGCCTGTCTGTAACTTCTTACAAAAATTAGGGTATCGTCATTTAATCTCAGTTCGTACTTAACTGTGTGAGTAAAAGATAAGGTTATTTTCTCGAAATAAAATATTTCACGATATTGATGACAGATTTTGATAATTTCGCGTTGTTCTTCTTCGTTCATATGGCTAGTACGAATTTTCTTTAAATTTTCGCAAAGTTCTTTGTCTATGTCAATGTTAGTCTCAATTGCGTTAAGTTCATGCGATTGATTATTCTCTGCTAACTGTGGTGGTAGTGCCTCTAGAGGTAAGACACAATTGTTACTAACTGTTTGCTGCGTATCAGTACAATTGATTACGGCTGTATTGAAAATTCCGTTTTTTACTGTTACTATCGCGGCTGGTGACCTAAGTCCCTTAGACCAATAAAAGTCATCGCAAATATAGTTACCGTCCATATAGTTGGTTTTTACTACAATAAACTTCTCGCAATTAGGTTCGATGTTAAATCTCTTCACCGGATAATCGAAATAAATTGATATTTCGGTATTAAACGTTCGTACCACCTTATTTTTGAAATCTATACTACAACCTAACTTTTTCAATAAGTCCATACCAATGAGACCTTTATATTTTGGGTCGAAGTCGAACATCAAGAATATATGATAAGTATCTGTATTAAACAGCGGTGGTAAAGGTAAAATTGCAACGTATTCGTGACGAGTTACAGCGTGTGCTGTTTTAACCTGGAATGGTTCATATTCTACACAATTTTCAAAACTAGTACCGGCTATTACATCAGGTGATATCATACATCGTGAAGCTTCAGTATCGAGTAAGAATTTACCTTGGAAATCCGGCAGCTCTATATAAGGAAGGTGGTCTTTACCTTGGTGGTTGAGATCGATGGTATTCGTCAGCCGAGGTTCAATTGGTCCTCGTCCTGGAGAAAATCCTGGTGATTTGGTGCATCTTCAGGTATGTCCGACGTATACTCGTACTCTTGATCTTTATGTTGCAAGTTATGACTACAGCACTCACTGATATAATAGGGGTCATACCCGTCTAGGTAATACTGCTCTTGACTGTGTTGAGTGAAAACATTTCTTCAGGAACAAAGTGTGGTTTTCAGGCTGATTTACTGACCTCATAGTTACGTCAGATACCCTTTGTGGTGGATTTACCTGTTGACGTGGTACGTTCGGCTGCGATCTAAAATTGCCTGAGTTCTTGAATGTGCCTGAACCACTAGGCCTTACATTACTTGACGCGGGGCCGTTTTTTCGAGTAGGTATGCCTTGACCTCGCTGCTGCCTCGGGTCTGAGTTCCAGCTATTTCGGGGCGGGAAATGACTATAGGGTACCATTTGGTTAGGCTTAGGTATTTCTTTCTGTTTGGGTTGTATGACTAGTGAACTAAAACTATTATTCATTCTATTAAATGCTAATCGCGCCTCCTCTTGTCTCGCCGTTACTATAGCTGCTTCGAGAGTCAAAGGTTTCGCTATCCGCACACCAATAGATACATAGAACTCTAGATGGTTAACATATTGATCTATTACCATGTTTTCATAGTAATATTTAACAGTATGTTTGCCTACAACATTCAATGTTTGCAATATATCCCGCAAATGTTTCATCGATTTGACGGCCGCTTCCCATAAACCATTAGCGCTCGGCCATGCAAGAGCGTTGAAGTGTCATTCTACCTCCCAACAAGATGTGTAGTTTTCTGCACTAATACTCAAATGTTGCACCAATCTTTCAGCTTCACCTCTCAACCTCGTTTTCAGATGCTGCATCTTTTGCGCTTTGTTAATCATCGGGTTGTTGTGTATGGTTTCCGCATAAAGGTCCTTCAAGGAAATCCATTTGGTATAGTTAACCGAGAACTCGGGAACCTCAATTCTTGGCGCCGACTTTTCGTAGTGTGCAGTCGACCAAATCTTACGGCTTAAGGTTTTTCTTAGCTCGTCGTACTTGTCTTCTGTAGTGACGAACGGGTACACTACATAAATACTAAAAACTTTATTCCGTCAGTCACAAATACGAATTTCAAAATACCGATTTTCATAACTCCGAATGCTTCTAAATTCCGAATATAACAACTCTGATTTATCATTACTCCTATTTTTATAATTCCTAAATTTTAATATTCCTAACGTTTATAATTACTATTCTCAATATACCGAGTTTCAATAGATCGAATAACAAAAAGTCCGACTTAATGACAATTCGAAACATCACAAATACGAATTCCAATTATTAAAATACCGATTAATACAATTCCGAAATAAAAACGCCTCACAGAGGATTTGCAGCATGCAAGCAAGCACGCAGCATGCAAGCAGGCATGCAGCGTGCAAGCCGACATGCAACATGCAAGCAGGCATGCAACATGTAGCAAGCATTGTTTCTGTCACGGCTCCGGCGCTGCGGGGTTTGGGTGGCCCCACGTGAGCTTATCGTCGCATATGGTTTGAAGGCACGCCGCCACGGCTGAGGCTGGCCGGCGGTCCGCCGGCCAGCAAGCCGAAGCACAATGGCCGCCCCACCGCTCCGCGCCTACGCGGGCTTAAATACACTCTAGGGTAGGGCAGACAAAACTGCGTGAAAGTCAGTTTTACAGCGATTCGTTTCTGTCTAAATTTTTTAGCACAACATGTTGACTTTTAGTTTATTCGAAGTATTGAAAATCAGAATGTCGTTTATCGGACCGAAAACCCTTCGAGCATTTAATTCTTCGAACGTATAAAAATCGGAAAACTACAAATCGCAATTACAACTTTCGGTAAAATAAATTTCGTGATTTTTAATAATAGATATTATAATTCTTAGGTATTATACAATTTGGACTTTTGAAAACCGGCACGTCGAAATTCGGTATAAAATATTTTGGAGTATTTGGGTGTTCCCAGTGACGAACATGTTGTTGTAGTTAGAATTGGAGCCTTTAAGTATCGCTTCCAGCTCCCAATGTATTTTGTCAATAGCATCCCACTTTGACTTTAAGATTGACAAGTGATCGTCAAGTTCCCATTTTTCAGCTATGGCTGATACATAAATTTTAGCCAAAGCCCTATCGATGGCCTTGAAGTTGCTTTCCAGTTTAGTCAGCAACGTCTTTTTTTCGTCGTTTTCTCATCAGGTTCTCCCGACAAGTCTGTCAGGTCAAACTTGACATTTTCTTCAGTAGTTTGCAACATTTTCAAAATATCTGCTTTCGTTGTTTCGAACATGGTCTTGGTTTTACCATAGACATCTTCTGCAAAGTAGTTTATGTTTCTAACTTCGATTTCTTGCAACAGTAATGTATGTCGTGCATTGAAATCCATCCATTGAGCTTCTAACGAGGACAGCCGCTTGTTCAAGTACTCCTTTGTATTTCAGCTCTTGCTGTCCGTGTTGTAGTTGATGAACAATATTTTTCATCACACTTGCACGTAAACAGTATCTAAACATACAGGTTAACTTGGCCGTAATGCCCCATATAAAACCCTTGAGCTTTTTCTTTTGTCATGAAACCCAAGGGCGGTAAGTAATATTTTTTTTTAATTTATAGCACAGCACACAGGTCATGTAAGTTCAAGCAAGGAGTTTACACGCAATCGAAAAATTGTCTTAAAATGTTATCTAAACAGGAATTTCTTTGCAATCTCGCTACATGTTACTTAAATATACAACTAATGTTCTTAATAATCGATTTTAATAGTTATTTGTATCAAAAAGTCCATTTTTTTTTTCTCCGTCATGGCTGACTACCTACGTACGTACGTACGTACGAACGAAACATTTGTATAATCTGTGGTATGGGCAAAAACACGCCAACCGCTTAAAAAAAGTTCACGTATTTCGTAATAACAGCTGTGCTGACTTGTGTATTAAAGCAACTTGGAAACTAGTGCTATCATCTGGAATCCTTATGAAGTGAAGTATTCTCAGATGCTGGAAAAGATGCAGAACAAATTTACCCGATACTTTTATATGAAGCAATTTGGTGTCTACCCCTTCTACCCTCTTATGTATCCAACTCTTTTTGTTATAGGGATGGTTGGGTACTATAAGTTGGAGGTAAGGCGCAACCTAGCTCTTGCAAAATATGTTTTTATGGTTTTTCGTGGCATGCTGAATAATCCACAAATATTGGAATCGTTGGGATTGCTCGTTCCAAACAGGAGGCTACGGTTAGGACCTAGGCTTGACATTAAAAAGCCCCTCGGCAACCAGTACAAATTTACTAAAGTTTGCATCAGTGATTCGTGCAGTTAGAATACTTAATAGCATCTCTCTGCGTTTGGACATATTTTCTTGCTCTTTGGCGGAATTCCAGAGGGTGACACTTAGTGTTTTGTCCACTGTGTAACTTGTGCTTCTACCCAGACCCGTTACTTGGGACTGTACTATTAGTTATGTATGACTACTTTTGTTAGCTTGAGTCTTAACTGTTAAAACAAATGTATGTGTTAATTATTAAATAAATAAAATAAAATAAATAAATAAAATAATTCATAATTATTACTCGCAAATGTGATGAAAAACATTGTATGTTTCACGGGCAGTACGGGCATTACGAACCTCGACTCAGAAAGCCCTCAGTCTTCGACTTCGGGCTTCTACTAGAGCCTCGATCGTAATTCCTTAATTACCGCCCTTAATACACAATGTACTATTGATGTTATCAAAACATGTTGATTGTAGCTCTAGCTTATTCATCTTGATTGTAGACGATAGCTTCCTTGTAGTTCACAAAATATTTTCTAAACAGGTTTTGCAGATTCTCCTTGTGTAGCGAAGATACTTCCAGTTGTTTTAAGCTCTCTTAGTTGTCGAAGAAACTCCCCGTTGTTTGAAGCTCTCCTAATTCTCGAAGACACTTCCCGTTGTTTGAAGCTCTCCTAGTTGTCGAAGACACTTACAGTTGTTTGAAGCTCTCCTAGTTGTCGAAGACACTTCCAGTTGTTTGAAGCTCTCCTTGTTGTCAAAGACACTGCCAGTTGTTTGGAGGTACTTTTAGTAATCGAAGGCGGAGAGCCTAGTTGTTGTTAGTCGTTGGAGGCACTTCTAGTTGTTGCAAGCTCCTTCAATAGTTGTAGTTTGGTTCCGGTACTGTACTCTGGTTAGGTACGTGCGCCTTCTCAATCCAACTGGGGCTGCCCTCTTCCGGGAGACCAGCTGAACCGATTCGCTAACGTAACAAGAGGCACAAACACACTAAGATACACAAAGGCTCGAAGAACCATTTAATGTACGGGTCGTAACACCGATTCGCCGTTAGTTGGTTGAAGAGAAACACGTTACAGTTAGATCCACTAGTCAAATATATTTGAGTTAAGTAAACTACAGTATAACTTAGATGGAAAGCGACTATTTCTCTCTCTTGGTTTGGATAGCAACACGGCTATAAGATCACTATCTACGTTGGTTGCTTTGTTATGACGTTTTATACGGTCAAATTATGACGCTCATCGTTACCCTAAAGTAGGTTACCAGTATGCAGAAAAATGTACGGTGATGAGACCGTACAGTTACCAACTGAGCGTTTGCTGAGGTGAGTTTTCTAGTATCGACTTAAGAAACTTTTGGTGCACGCCCGTAGTTCCTATAAAATTGAAACAATGACGATCTGGTTTTAAAAGGACAATGGAAAAAAATATATAGAACCCATCCCCGCCACTACCAACGTGCAATGATATAGGACCTACCTAAGACTGGTCGGTATTAATAGTAGAGACTGGCCCTTTATAGCCCATCCTCCTTTCTGTAAGCTAAATAGTCAAATCAGTATTACAAATAACCTTTGACATTCAAAAGTTCAGTACAATATTTCATACAATATTGTCAATTTAACCTTGTATAGCAACTAACTATGAGTTAAGTTTTCACGCAAGTTGGCTTAATTGAAATAAATAATTAGATTTTGACTTTGAACCAATCAAAATTCCAGACGGTGGACAATAAGTACCTCTGCGGAGGAACCCTGGTGTCGCACAAACACGTCATCACGGCGGCCCACTGCGTCACAAGGAAGCAGTCACAGCGTGTCGTCAACCAGGACACCCTGACGGTCTACTTGGGAAAGCACAACCTGAGGACTTCCGTAGATGGAGTGCAGATCAGACTTGTGAGTATCCATAATTTAAAAGGGGGTGTATTAAACTCTTTTAGGGCATAAAAAAATCATTCAGTTGCCTCATCCCATACAAAGAAACCGTGACACGTAGCTAGCGTTTTTCATCTGATTATAACGATTATTTTTTGTAAATTGTTCGCGATCGCTTCCGTTCCACGGCGATAGATAGTTCACCATCTATTAATCAAACGATATCGATAGATAAATCAAGTAATCAGTACAGTACGTCGGGACAGTTTCTTTGTATGGGATGAGACCACCTAGGCTGAAAAAATACAAATCCAGAAACTTTCTTCAAGATGAGTCTATTTCATCTGTGAACTCTATTCCCATTACAAAAGTTTTATGACTCGCTAATAAGCTCTCTTTTATTTGTTCGTTGAGACACTTTAGAAACTCCACACATGCGCTATTGGCTCCTTGCTTCCTTTTTCTGCGAAAGTCTTTTAATTAAAGGATTTTAATTGTTGACTAAAGTGTTTTGCAAGCACTTTCATTCAAGTTACTATATTTAAAAATTATTACTTATACTTCGCTTACTTTTCTGCTAAGGAAAACAGCATCCATTTGCAATATTTGTTTTATTTTACAGCATAGAGCATATTTGTTTGTGTATTTGTGTTAGACCATAAAAAGGTATATTTTCTATCTCCTGCTTGCTATGGAGAGAAGAGGAAATTATGTTTTCTTACATTAATTTCGTTGCGGGCTTCGAAATAGCTCTGAATCGTTTCGCTGAAACTCATCGAGCTTCATTGCCTTGACGTTTTTCTGGTGGTGGCCATTTTTTATTCCGGGTTTCAACTCATGTGAAATAAAATAAGAGGGTCCTCGACTTCTTATGTTAATCAAACTGAATTGGAAGTCGTATTTTTGGTTATCTAACCAATGAAGTTGCTATCGTAAAATTTCAAAGTATACGACTTGAATGCGTATAAAAAACGTTGTTTAGATTCCTCCAAAACTTTCGAATTATTTTAAACAAGTAACTGACTCCAATACGATTTGTATTAAAATAAATTAGCGCCCCTTTTCTGATGGCTGCTGAATTACAAAACAGGATCAGAAATCAACAAGATTAATTAAACTCAGGGCGAGAATTTTGTGTCCATTGCTTATTCACAATTGATCGATTTTGATGCTTCTTCTTTGATAGAGCCGGTTTAGATTGCGAAATAATTTATAGGTGATAGTTTAGGCAGTTGTGGCTGGGAATGAATGTAAACAAAGTTTATGGTTGAGACTTTTAACTATATTTTATATTATTTTACGTTGTAACCTACATCTAAATACACGCACTACCGAGATACCTACTCACAAATCTTCAATTAGAATATAGTATTTTATTCCAATGCTCGATGACCTCAGTAGAGCTTCCGAAAGAGTGGGTCTTAGGATGAACATGGAGAAAACCAAAGTGATGCTGAATGCCCATGTTACACCCACTCCTATTAAGGTCGGAGACTCTACACTCGAAGTTGTTGGCGACTATGTCTACCTGGGACAAACGATCCAGTTGGGTAGGGCCAACTTCGAGAAAGAGGTCAACCGTCGAATCCGACTCGGCTGGGCAGCGTTCGGGCAGTTGCGCGGTATCTTTTCGTCCAACTTACCACAGTGTCTCATGACGAAAGTCTATGACCAGTGTGTTTTGCCAGTGATGACATATGGCTCTAAAACGTAGTCGCTTACAATGGGCCTCATCAGAAAGCTTACAGTCACCCAAAGGGCAATGGAGAGGGCTATGCTCGGAGTTTCCTTGCGTGATTGAATCAGAAATGTGGATCTCTACATTTCAAATTTCTACAGTCACCTATGGGACTGAGACGTGGTCGTTTACAATGGGCCTTATCAGAAAGCTCAAAGTCACCCAAAGGGCAATGGAGAGGGCTATGCTCGGAATTTCCTTGCGTGATCACGTCAGAAATGATGATATCCGCAAGAGGACCAGTGTCACCGACATAGCCCGAAGAATTGCCAAACTAAAGTGGCAGTGGGCAGGGCACATTGCTCGTAGAATGGATGGCCGATGGGGCAGAAAGGTTCTGGAGTGGCGACCGCGAACCGGAAGACGATGCGTTGGTAGGCCTCCCACCAGGTGGACCGTTGACATGGTGAAGGTTGCAGGGATCCGGTGGTTGCGAGACGCACGGGACCGGTCAAAGTGGCGACGATTGGGGGAGGCCTATGTCCAGCAGTGGACGTCTTTCGGCTGATATGATGATGATGATTTTATTCTGAGTTTTATTCGAGTCGTTTCACTATTCATATGTTGTTGTGAATTTTAGTAAGTTTCATTTCTTGGTTTATTATTAAAGACTAGGTACAATCAAAAAACGAAGAAGTAAAAGAATCTAAAGATTTGTCGGGCAACTTCGTTTAAAAATTATTAGTTACCTACCTCACATCGTCTAGAGATGGCGGCGCCCCCGATAGGGCGCGCGGCGAGCGTAGAAATGGCAGACGTGCGTTCACAGCTTGCCAGGAGTATAGATGCAGTGTGTTCGGTCGAAGCGCCGTGACGCTGTCTCAGAGCGCCGTTTCTTCACGGCACCTTGGCGACATGTGCGCACTCAGTGAGACTTGTGGCAATTACCACAAAAGGCCGAGTGAAGACAGCCAGCGATATAGGTGCGAACTTTTTTGGAGAGAAGTATACCCCCACAACGGCAAACTCGCTGAATCGTGCTGCCACGCAACCCTGTCCCCTCTTGACACCCTCGAGGGATGGGGTACCGGCGGCGGCCGATGAAACTAGGGTCACTGAGCCACTCAGGTCCTCCACCCAGTCATCTCTAGGCGGGACGAAGTACGGCTTCGCGACCACGGTGATGTTAATTTACCACTGCCCCATGCCCTGGAGCAGCAGATCCTGAGCAGCGGCGCAGTGGTTGATGTTCGCCTGGAGGAGGCGTAATGGGGCCATTATTGGCACACCATTTTCGCCTCCTCCCGAGCCCTCTGTCAGGGTCCGGCCGCGGTGTTTTCGGCGGCGACGACGGCTGTTGAGGCAGCAGCGGCGGCTGCGGCAGTGACGGCGACGGTGGGGGCCTTGTCTCTCCCGCTGGCCTTGGCGGGCGGAGCGCAAGTCTTGCTCCCTGATCGGAGATCGGCTGGCTTGCCAGCTGCCGCATATACGTCGCAGTGCGGCGTGGAATGCCACGCACCAGCCGGCCTTTTGAACAGGCTGACCATAGCGGAAGCAGTTGTTGCTGCGGTCCACATCTGAGGTGCATTGAGCTCCCACGTGATTACCTACATGGCAGCGAAAGCACCTCAGAGGTCTTGGTCCCAATAGCTTCACCTGCACTGAAACCCACCCTACAGAGCCCTCAAGCCCTCAAGAGCCTACTGCCCTCTTTGGCTAATTTATGGGCCGCCGAGACGGAGCAGCTCACCGTAAAAGCTCGCATCCCCTTGACGTAAGGACGTGTAGTGCCCAGCCTCACCTGCTCGGTAGTGGGGGTGCCCAAGTCTGAACAATGGCGGCTACCAGCTCTCCCTCCGTCACAGAGTCGCCCAGTGCCAGAATCGCATGTCAGCGCACTTGGTGAGCCTGGATACTCGGCCTCGTTTGTATTTAGGGATGCTCCGAGCCTTTCGGCCAGAGAATCGGTGTTTCAGCCGCTGGCCGCACCAGGGACTTGCAGCATCCGGTCCCCAGTCGCGGTGACCGTCAATCGGATGCCCTCGATGACACCAAGCTCCTCCAAGTTCACCGCAACCCTCACTTTGGCGAGCACGTCGCAGTAGGACACGCCCTTCTTTTCCGCTTCCGGCTGTAGTGTGATCACTACAGCTGCGGACTTCGGGGTGCGGAGCCTAGCCACGATGCATCGCTTTTTGCGTTGCTTCTGCCTCTCCTTTATTTTGGCCACCCTTGCTGCCATGCTCGCCTTCCTCTTCTCCACGGCTACTTGCCATTCGGCGTCAGCCGCAGTAGATTCAGGAGGTGACATAGATTGAGGCCGCCTTCTGCTTGCCCAATGCCGCTTTGCTCGTCGCTAGCGGGGGTAGCGACGAGCGATAACTAACTCTCGAGAGATAACTGACTCTGGAAGACAGCCAGCTCCTGCCGCACCAGGTTCAGAATTCGGTCTTCCGCAGGCACGGGTTGGCCCTACCCATGCTGCGCCCCCCCCCTGTGGCTTCTCCCGGGGGCTGGCTCCTCCGAGCCCGGCCAGGTCCACTCGGAGATTCTCGTACTCCTTCGTGTGTTAGTCTCTAACACTGCCTGGTACTTCTTCCAGTCCGTTTTAAGACGTGGCGTCGGACTCCGGTGGCGAGAGTCGGGTGTCAATGTCTGACAGAACAACAAGCATTGGCTGGTGGTCAGATAGCATCACTGATGGCCGCGATAGCCTTTATCATGTCCATCAGCAATTTAAATTTTGCGCCAGCAAGCGGTGAATTTGTGTTTCGGTGCACTGTGTATTGGTTGTTGTTGTTGTTGTGGCTGCTGTTTTGGCAGCAGCCGCTGCTTTCTAGGCGCGGCATTTGCGCTATCAGTGGGCTGAGTAGCCGCTGCTTGGGTGGCGCACGTCTCCTCAAAGTGCCACGCCCTTCTCTGGGATCTGTTTTCTTTCCTTGTAGCTTCAGCAGCGGTAGATACAGCCTGTTCAGGCTTCCGCCTACGCCTTGCATGGGACGGAAAAGGTCGCCTCCCATGTAGGTTACATAGTTGTGGAGGGGGGTTGTGTCTGTTTCCCCTTCTTCCCCCCTCGATTTGTTTTTCCTCTGCCTCCGGGAGGGGGCCTCCTGTCTATTTGTGGGTCTGTTTTCTGCCGCCATCAGGGACACGCTTGGTGCCTCATTTTCTTCGGCAATTAGGGGCGGGGCCTCTCAGTAGCCTTGGTCAACTGGCGCTATACCGGCGAATGTACCCGCCCACCTGTTCTTCGATTCTGCGATGTAAACCGGACAGCGAGGGTGGCATGCCGGGTAATCACGTGCGTAGTTTTGTACGTGGATTCGCCAAAGATCAACAGAACTACATAATAACAGATGGTCACGGGCAACAGACAGTAGACAGTCAAAAATGGCTTTGCCAAACGAACACCCGCATCTTGCTAAAAAAACTCCTCAGCCTGAGTAGAAATAGCCTCAAAATAATTATAGGGACAATAACGGGCCACACCCTTCTTAACAAACATCTATTCAACATAGTCGCCATGGACAGCCCACTTTGCAAAGGCTGTTTTAACGCCGAATAATCATTCGCCCACGTATTCCTGGAATGTGAGGCCGTGGCATTTTCGATACCGCCCTATTAAGGTTGCCCTAGTCGACGGCACGAACTATTTTGTGTGCGAGGTTAAAATGCATGCTATCTCATCCGACAACACGTGCGAAAAAGATAGATGCTTTGATGAGTAGTAGGAAGCTAGTTCGCGTACGAATTAGCACTTTTGCAAATTTGTATCGAAATGGATGATGATTTAGGACGAAAACAATCGCGCGAAATTTTATAAACAGACCTTTGGGAGTCTAGATATCGTGAAAAAACTACTAAATGTATATTTCCAAATAAAATTATTTGCATTGTTGCATTACTAATCTATACTTCTATGGAGGCCGATTTGCAATGTTCCTACTTCTTATGGTATTTATTTCCGCTCAAAGATGCGTTAAAATTAGTGTTGAAATATGGAGCTTTCGACGCTCATAACTTTCAAATATTTTATTTTTTTGTTTTTTGTTTCCATACAGGGCTAGATAATGATGCGACAAATTGATATAATTTTTATTTTGAACGTAATCAAACAGTGGAGTAATCGCCAGAATGTTTGTATGGAAGAATGATCGATTAGTGTAACCTTAAAGAAAAATATTACATGTTATCCGATAATTTTTAATAAAATACCCGATGTAATAAAAAATTAGACATTTCTACTTCTCAAAAATAAATTGACAGATCTATTAATAAATAAATGTTATTACTCAATTAGCAAATTTCTGACCGATAAGAATTTAAATTGATAACATGACATCTCTGTTTTCCTGACTTGTACTTAATCATTTTTCATTTATTTTTTATTTGACTGTATTGACTGGAACTTGACAAATTTGTAATCCCATTTGTAATCACACTTGGGTGTTGGCAGGCAGCCCCCGGATTCCCACCTTCACGCTCCTCTTAGCATGGAGAGTGCAGGCTATCCAACTCAGGCCGCTCTCTCTAGTAAGGTAGCGTTAGACTACTCTATACTCCTGCGCACTTTCCGGCAGAAAGCGTATGCCTTTCTGGTACGGACGCGCGTTTGTAGAATGGCCCAGTTTTTCCCTTACTGCTCTGAAGTGGGCGGCCCAGTTTGACAATTTTTCACAATGAGAGGAGGGTAGCAGGCTCTTGTCCTTTTTCCGGGCCGCAACACCGGCGGATCCAAACAATAACAAACATCAGTGTCCAAACAATATTTTATATCGCCCGGTACACTAGCGGAAACACGTTCAGTGGCGGTCTCAGAACTGGGTGGTCCGGTATTTCGGTATTCAGTGGCGGCTAGGGTAGGTGGGGAGTCCTGGACAGACCCTCTTGGTGATGTTGGTGAGAATAATGGCGTACTTAGGCCGTGTGTCGTGGTTGTCGCGGCGGTTGTGCTAGTTAATCGGCGGCGAGAGACGGGCGACGCCGTGGGGCGCAACGAGGCAGCCGAGTCGGGTTTAGTCAAGGCATGTTGACGCGCGGGCAGCGCCGCTGTCGTGGCTGGTATGGGGGCGAGATAGTAGTGTGTATTCGAAACCGCGCGAATACCTCAGAAAATTAGCTGTTATAATGCTTTTCTTCAATAATCATTATATCACTCAAATCAACCTTCAGATATTAAAACAATAATCTCTAGTCTTTAAGACATCACATATCTTATTAAAAAAATCACTTTGAGGCAATGGAAAGCGATTTGTCATACTTCGCAGTCATGGTGCGCTGGGGCTCTTTTCAAAAATGTCCGTTTTTCAAAGATGGACGCCTCGCTACCATCGACACGACGCTCCGCTAGAGTGGCTTTGACCATACAGCCGAAATTAAAAAGTTTTTAATTTCGACGTCGCGTCGCGCTTCAAGTATTTTATTTATGCTTGATAAGTACCTTGCTAAAACCACTCTAGCGGTAATCATCAAGACAAATGAGGGTGATGGATGGAGCTCTGGGTCCTTTTATTCCAGATAATCTACGTACTATCATTTAGTCATTACCTGAGTTCCAAGCCCATGTTTTTTTACCAATCGTATTTTTATATAACATAGCTAAGCTAACGTATATTTATTAATTTACAGGTGAAGGAAATATTCGTGCACCCGAACTATAACGCTAGCACGTTAACCCGTGATGTCGCCATCTTGGAGCTGCGTAAGCCCGTGAGGTACTCCGATTGGGTCCGACCTGCTTGTATCTGGCCTGTCGACAAGAAAGATCTCAGCAATGTTATTGGGAAGATTGGCTCCGTATGTATTAACCTGTGTTTTTTTTATTCTATAAGGGAGCGATTGTAATGTGAGCTTTATGTACATGGGTACCGGCAGAACTACTATCAGGGGAGTGCATATTCAAGAACCCTCAAATAGTTTACCTATGGACATTCAAATACACAGATAAAATAAATATTCGACTTATGAGATCTGCAGTAGTATGCAAGAGCAAGCGAAGCAAGCTCGACAATGGTTGTACCCAGTCTCGGGTATGCTAGGTTCTTTATTATGGGGCTTTATATTATATATGTATTTTTTTAATATTATATACAAAAGCGGGGGTTGTCAAGTGCTCCTTCTTACATCCTCCCGGTGCCCATTTTTAGGGTTCCGTACCTCGAAAGGAAAAAACGGAAACCTTATAAGATCACTTTGTTGTCCGTCCGTCTGTCTATCTGTCAAGACCCTTTTTCTCAGGAACGCGTGGAGGTATCAAGCTGAAATTTATATCAAATACTCAAGTCTAATGTCCCTTAAAGCTGTGAAAAACACCTGCGCAAACGATACAGCCGTTTATGTCGCAAATTTCCGCAAATTTTCTACATTCGCAAGGGAATCAAAACCTACAGGGTACTTACCGTAAACTCAGAATCTTGAAAAGATATGGCTAAATAAAGTATGGACGATTGCCCTAGCAACGTATAAACATTTTAACTAGTAATATGTAATGCTGTATAGCTGAATATTAGTATTTCGCATGAAAAATATTTCAGGAACTTTTTATATCGTCACAATCCTGAAAATAAAATCTTAGAAACTCCTTCATCAATAGGTATACAAACTTGTAAAAGAATAAGATTTTGCTATGATACTTTAGCAAGGCGTTTAGAGTATCTTGTGGCTAAATAATAACAGCTGCACAGATCGATCTTCAAGGTTAAATAACGCTTGCCGAGGTCATTCCGTGGATGGGTGACCATCTTTACTTAACGAGTTTTCTTCGTGCCTTGGAAAGGGCTGTCTTTTAAAGGTTCATGATGAATCAATACGCAATTGAAAATTAAGACCATACAAGTTGGCTCTGTATTAATACATGGTATCCGATGAAAGGAACTTCGTTCAAAACGAGTACCCACGACACGACACCCGCAACATGATTTTTAATTTGGTTCTAATCGAATCAAGTGTAATCGAGAAGAATTGAATGTAACTTTTTGGTGACAGTACTATTTAAGTGCCGTTTCTTTCCAGATAATGCCAATAATTTCTAGAAATCACATAAATGCAATTAAAGAAATCGACGTTTTGAAATGTATTTCGATTGTACATTGAATTTATTTACATAGATAAAAGTATATACAGTGTATAAATTACTTAAATAACTAAGACTACAAACATATACACTTTAACCAAAAACTTCTTACTAACTAAAACTAAAAATATACACAACTAAAATATGGCGTCGAAAAACTCCTCCACATCGTTGCCCACTGGTAATGTACCCAAAAGGCTGGCAGCATTGCCACGTTGTATGGCAATGCTTAATTTCTGACCAAGATAAAAGCCAGCCCTTGGGTCACGCGAAGTGTCAACTAGGCGTTTGGACAGATCTTTAAACAAAGCGTGAGTACTCGGACCCCACGGACCAAGAGTTTCAACCCCAAACGGTTCGAAAATATAACTACCGATGAGGTTATTATATTTCCGCCGTTTGAGGTTCTCTGCTGCCGCAGCGGCAGTGCCAGCACAGCACGATGAACTCGGAAGATGGGATGGCGCAAGAGTATCGACACAAGTAGCGTCCCACACTAAAGGCCTACCCATCTTCCATGGAAACAAAGACATCCCGTCCGGTCTTTTGCCATCGTCACGTGCCAGGCCATGGGGTTCTAATACGGCCGGAACGCCGACGGTGACGAGAGCACGTCGGATGATGTCGTTTATGTTTCCGTGCCGAGCGAAGCGACCCGCACTTCGGCTGCATGAAAGACCGTGGTGACCGAGGCTGTTGACAACTTCGCCACAGTGGCAACGATGTGGAGTACAACAAGGAGCGCCAAGACGTAAGGAAGCAGCGAGGCGGAAAGTAGTGTCGTCGAACAAGGTGCCTATGTTCGACGACGGTATTGCGTGAAGCCAGAGGCCCGACTCCCACTCACCCACAGCCAGCAGGCGAGCGCGCTCGGCAGGAGTGGCTGAAGTGGCAATAAGGTGCTCCTGAACTGCTCTGCAGAGCGGCTCATCCCACTGTCTCTGGGAAGATGGGTAGTCGGGGGGATTACAGTTCGGGCAAGCGAGTCTCCAAGCATCAATAGCCTCGGTGAAGCACGGCACATCAAAATTAATCAGTATGGGAGCTAGGATATTCCTGATTAATTTCTCAGTACCGTGGACCGAGGATATAAATGCCGGTAAACTAAAACTTGAAATTTTGCGGATGCCGAGGCCTCCCATACGGATGGGAAGAGTAGCTTGAGCCCAAGCTCGGTCGTCCATGGCCACATTTAAAATTAGAGTTAATGTATGACGGATAATTTGGTCCATTTTTTCTAAAAGAGGAGGGTGCTTCCATAGATGAGAAGCACGAAGGAAATATGATAATTTGGGGCCAAAACAACAAAAGCGAATTATGGTGATGGCCGAATGCATGTTAATTTGGAGCAATCTTTCCGTTGTTGAAATTTTGTATTTTTTCCTCAATAAAATCGGGAAAGGAATCATCGAAGATTGGGGACCCAAGGAGACGAAGAGAGCTTTTTTCAATAATTTTGATTTCGGGGGCTATTTTATTGAATTTTGAAAGTGTCGCTTGTCTGTCGGTACTGTCAGATAAAAATAACTCACATTTGGAAAAATTTAGATCCAGTCCTATAGAATGTAGTTGGTTTTTTAAAAATTGCAAGTCATCTAAAACTGTGTCTACATCGCCTCCTAGGGTACCATCATCGAGATACCATACGTTAAATTTTGAATTTAGCTGTCGAATAATTGGGTGAATAGCTAGACTGAAGATCACTGGCCCGAGAGGGTCACCTTGTTGGCAGCCAACAGCGGATTCCGATAATTTAGACGGATGCCTATAACATTGCCAGAGAAAACTAAAAATTTGAGGTATTTCTTTTTAGTTTCTGCCAGCAAGGTGTCCCTAATAACCGAATTAAATGCATTTTTAATATCAACCTTCAGGATGACCTCTCCTTTGCCAGAATTTAGGTAGGTCGATAATGCATGTACGGCAGCCTCACAGCCCCCTTTGGAACCGTAACCAAGCTGCAGGGGCTGAAATTTTTCCGAAACCACCTCACCATAAAATTTACAGCAAATCTTGGCTGCCATACGCCGGTAAGTAGTCCCTACGGCAATGGGACGAATCCCGCCATCCTTTTTGCGCAGGGCTCATAAATTGGCCCCATACAACATGTCGATGACGGTCTCGTTTACCTTACCGGAGAGCATAAGGTTCATCAGAGCCGTAAGCTCCTTCAAAAGCAACTCACCAGCTTCCCCAGCGCCTGAACACATTAGGTCCTTTAAGTGCTGAGGACTCAGGCCGTCGAGGCCGCCAGCTGAGCCACTCCGGAAGGAACACACGGCTCTGATCACCTCTCGACCTGCAATGGTGAGGGTATTAATATCAGGATCGGGGGCGTCGGGAAAAGAAAGACCATCCACTGGGGCAGGGTGTTTGCTCTCCAGAGCTGCAAGAGTATCTGGAGAACACGGTGCCACCACATCACTACTAAAAAGAATCCTGGCTGCTCCGCTAATGTCACCTTCCCCTAACTTCGATTCGACCAGATGGGATATACCTCTTGAAGAGGTATACCTCTGTGTCGATAATTTTGAATCCAAATTATGGGCCGAAATGTAACAATTTTCTTTAATTTGTGAAGTTAACGTCTTTTTGCTTGCCTGAACGTTTAAAATTCTGTAAGGGAAGGTGAGAAGATGTTCCCAAGCACTTTGTGAGTTTTTAACCTATTTAGATTGTACATTTGAATAATTTAAAAAAAACCGAATCCGAATTAACTCGCCTAAGCACAAAATTAAGGAATATTGGGCTCTTAATTCACTGTTCAAATATTATTTTCGATAGGTACAAAAATAAATAATAATGAATAGGTACTGTTCATTTCGACTTACGCAAATGTCTTTAAAAGTAGGTTTATTGACTACAATATTTTTGTAATTAAAAGTAAGTTTATTGACTACAAGTTCTTCTTGTCAAACAAAAACATGAAAAAACCTGTAATAATTCATTAATGAATATTTGAATGTTACGAGTTAGCGAGAAACTTCTAGACATGCTTAGGGCAGTTGTTTAGCCATCTCCTTTAATGATTAGTAACATCTTAGTAAAAAAATATATCCCTATTTAGGGCTGAGCTACGCATGTAGCCTGATTGAACTACTAAAACTTCAAACAAATAAAGCACCATTCCTTCGGCTTTCTATCGAAAACCGTATCGATTTGCATCAATATGAAATAATATTTATTTAATACAAAATAATTCCTAATTACATACAAATAGTTTAACTCCGGTTTAACTGCACCGAACACGATACACAGAATTAAAGACAGACAGCAAACAGATCTATGGTTCGTTCGGTCAATTAGCAACTTTATGGATGGCGCGGGCAAATGCAACGCGTAAATTCTGCCTGCCAACTCGCTGCAATTGCAGTTTGTCGGAACACCGTGATTATCCGACGCTTGGCTGCTGAACGATCAATTAGCACTCGTTCTCTTAATTAGCTGAAAGACGACGCGTGACTAATTGTTAAGTTGATACCTACTGACAATTCACCGGAAAAGTTTTTATCCTGCCATTTTGAATTCACTTTTTCAGTATTCTTGTATTGTACGCGAATGGTAAGCAAAAATATCTAATTAGGAGCAGTAATAGGCCTAAAACCGACTGCAGAAATCTGCAGGAATCAGGATTTTTGAATAAACATAATTTTCATGTTGATACTAGCCGTGCTGACACATGCTAGGCGACTCTCCAAGGTGCCATGCCCAGTGCCGCCGGTTGCGAGCATTTTAGGATGTTTGTTTCTATTTAACTCGTCAGGTATCTTGCTAGGTTCTACTGGTTCAAGCCGGTAAGGAAACCGCCTGTCAGTGTGTTTTCGGTCTAAGAGTTCTTTCTGATATGGCTGTATTACTTATTCAATTTAACTAAATTCTCAGCAGAACCTATGTTCGAAGACTGGATTTTCTTGCCCGGGCCTTGATCTCGCACGCGCTCTATTTCCAAGGTGGGAATGGGGCGTTTATGCTCATATCTAACGAAATGTAGGTCAAGTATCTCTAAGTAGTCTGTAATGTAGGTGTGGGTTTATTGTCTACATAGTTATAAGTCACTATGTGTCTATTTTCCTTTTCATGAAATGTAGGTCAAGTATCTCTTAAGTGTTCTGTGATGTAGGTGTGGGTTTATTGTTTACCTAGTTATAAGCCACTCTGTGTCTCTGTCTTACTTTTTATGAAATGTAGGTCAAGTATCTTTAAGTAGTCTGTGATGTAAGTGTGGGATTATTGTCTACCTAGTTATAAGTCACTCTGTGTTTCTGTCTTTCTTTAATGATATGTAGGTCTAGTATCTCTATGTAGTCTGTGATGTAGGTGTGGGCTTATTGTCTACCTAGTTATAAGTCACTCTGTGTCTCTGTCTTCCTTTTTTATGATATGTATGTCTAGTCCCTCTATGTAGTATGTGATGTAGGTGTGTGTTTATTGAGTACCTAGTTATAAGTCACTCTGTGGCTCTGTCTTCCTTTTTATGAAATGTAGGTGTGATGCTATATGTTTTTGTTTGCCACTAATATACTGAAATCCGACTGCAAAAAACTGCAGGTATTTTGTTATTGATGAAACTTGATTTTTATGAATGATCCTTGATAGGTAGTAAAATATATTACTGCAGGGTTGCCTGGCCACTTCTCATGTATCGTGGGTATGCATGCCACATCAACTAGACCACAGGAATTTGGGTTTTATTGGGTTGTTAGGTTTTCCAGGTAAACTGTGTAAACTTTACCCACAGCTTGTGGCTAACTGAGAGCTGGCAATCTTATTTTTTCCTGATTTCTACACCAGTTTCTTTCTAATGACGTGACACGAAAAACATTTATAATTGGGGGTAAATTATCAAAAATTTATTCAATTTAAGTTATTGTGGCTTGATATTTCTAGGCAACCCTGCAACGATCTATTCTGTGTAGTACTGTGTACTACGATCTACACTGTCAAGTATCAACATGAAAATTAAGTTTAATCGTTAAATTATCCACAACTGATTTAATATATTGTATAGAAATTAAAGTAA
The DNA here is from genome assembly GCA_964057195.1 of Orthosia cruda. Classification (NCBI taxonomy): domain Eukaryota; kingdom Metazoa; phylum Arthropoda; class Insecta; order Lepidoptera; family Noctuidae; genus Orthosia; species Orthosia cruda. The sequence goes on along the minus strand of OZ059842.1, from coordinate 17,192,776 downwards.
AGATTATATCTACTAACGGTGAAAAGTTGAAATTCTTCATCCTAAAAAGAATTGCCTTAGCTGTACACGTAAATTGGAGATGTTTTTTTTTTCGTCTTGCCTATGGTGAGGGGTGTCATTGGATAGGCCATTCTAAAATATCACGGGTCTGTAAAAACCATTATTCGATTCAGGGATCCGTTTGCGTAAAATGAAGCTTTAACTTTCTAATTTTTCTTGAGAGTCTAGTGTCCCTTCCCCCTCCGGCTAAATGATTGCTTTTGGATATGTGAAATATTCACAGCAGTAGTATATATAACGAAATTAAAAGGAAAACCATCACAGCTAAGTAGGTATGCTTTACAAGTTTACGAGTTATAGTCGACCAACTTATAAAAAGTACTTGGAAAAGTATTTTTTTTTTGTATATTGATGTATGGGGACAACAGTTTTTGAATGCCAAAGTTAATTTTGTTCCTTCGTTCGCGCAGTGTTCGGGGATTTCATTGTTTATGAACGTTAGTAATGTTACCTATTTATTTTGGTGAATGTATCTGCTTATACGGAACCCTGTGTGCGCTAGTCATACTCGCACTTGGCCGGTTTTTTATATCTGTTTGTGTTTATTTATCAGCCATCAGTCTTCATAGACAACAATCAAAGGACCATGGGACAAATTGGGCTCAGTGTCCAACAGAGTTATGCCATATGTCATTGTAAAGTATCTTTTTAGTACTTAAATTGTTACTATGGACACCATCTTTAATTCCATTGCAGAAAAAAGATATACACCTAAATAGGTTTCGTAGACAAAGACAATTAGTAGTCATAAAACTGTTATTGTAACAATAAATTCATAACTTTATAATAATGGTAAACAATAGGTAATATATTGTTTACCCTTATCTACTACGCTAGTGTTTTTCGACACTCTCCATCCTCTCTCAGTAAGTCGACTCGTGCGCACTCGTTATTAGCTGTTCGTTTCCGTGTATCCTCTTTTGTTGTGTGACTTACTGACCCTAGCTTGTTTTTGACTATGTATTATATTGTGTAGTGTAATGTTATATAGTATATTGACTATGTCGAAAAAAAAGAAAGAGCCGCATGTCTTGCAATGGAAGCAAATCAGTTGGAAGACTTTCCTCGGCTTTGTTAATGAGATTTTAATGATATCCCTTGGGTAATATATCAAATCGAACTTACTAAGTCATATTGCAGCGAACATTTACGCAATGGCTTATATACGATATAAATATATCGTGAAAATGAATTACATGATTTAACAGCATGCAATATCCAAAATCAGCAAGGGTGGTTATTAAGAGGAAGAATACAGTCAATACATGTTCGAGCACATAAATATTACGTATATATTCTGGTCAACAGAAATTAAATAGGACCAGATGCCATCGCTCAATATTACTGTTCGTGTCTAACAGGTAGAGAAACAGGAAGTTGTGCACATATCATTTAAATAATATGGTACCTAGGATTAGGTAGGCACATACAATTTAATGCACCGGCAGGTCATCTAAACGACATTATTATTGATTTATGATCGATGTTAATAAAAATATTTTTAACTGATAACAGCTGTTTTGTTTTAATGTATATTTTCACTTTGAATTAGAACTAGCATAAGATTTCAAACAACAAAAAGTATACATACATTAGTACCTACGGAGCAATTTTTTTTTGTTCTTACACCATCTCCGCATGATTGCTTTTCACACCAGTTGGATGGTTTCAAAATCTATAACGGACATAGGTAGTTAGAAACATTTTTTCTGTTTAGTATTCGAGATTTATGGCAGAAGAAAAATATTTATCAATAAACAACCCCATGGATTTTCACAAAAATGAGTTTATATCTTTATATTTATTGAAGGACAAGTAAATTCCTCATGGGCAAAAATGTATGAAGCCCAGGCTTCATACATTTTTGCCCATGGTCCTTTGTTCTCGGGTCAATGTCTTATACAGTGATTCCTCCAGTGAGGACAGCTACTCTTCAGTACAACATAGCTACCATCTATTGTGCAGCTCTATTATATCTTGTCCTTTGAGGCTCACCTTTGACCAGTATCTCACCTGATGGTAAGCGATGATGTACTCGACGGTGAAGCACGCTTGCCTAGAAGTAACCTTTATGCAGTTGGAGTAGTTTTGGCACATCAGTTGGAGTGCTAGCTCATTCGGGTAACTAACCTACTAAGTAGATTTATTTCTATTCCAGGTGGTAGGCTGGGGTTCTGACGAAACAGGCGTACCGACTGAAGAGTTGAACCTAGTGGAGATGCCGGTGGTAAGCCAAGAGACGTGTCTCAGATCAAACAGCGGGTTCTTCTCGAAATTCACTTCGGATTACACCTACTGCGCTGGTTACAGAGATGGTAAGATTGACCCTTATAACTGTTCTGTTAAATGTTAATATTGTGGGAATATTCTTTTCGATATAATCTAAGTAAATACAGTACCTTTCCCTGCCTATCTATCCATTTCAACCTTGTACATCGCTTAGCCAGATTTTCGGAAAAAGCTTGTAGAAATTTTGGTACTTGGGATAAAAATTCTCGAGCATGTTGAAAGGATTCACCGAATATGCTCGCGAATGCTTTCCAACAATATCAACTTGGCTAATTTGTTCATGACCGGATCCGTACTCCCGGCCACTCCTTCGCCAAACACCCTAACTGCTGGACTAGATATTGCTTTATTCCTGTCTTCATATCATACTAGCAAAGGGTTCGCAGCCTGAATGCCTCATTGCAATTTCTTGGTTAAAAAGGTCCCCGGATTTTTTGTAAACAGATTCATTTTCCAAACTACCATTTCTCCTAGATATATTTCTCCTAGATATACAGATACGTAGAGATGCGGATATACCTTTAATTGTATTTTTTTTTTCACATTCCTATAGTAGTTTGACATGGTGCATTTATTGTAAATAGTAGATAGTGTAGTTAGTGTAATGAAATGCTTGTTGCTTACAGGTGTCTACAATGAAAAAACTGGCCGTAGGGAAAATACGTTTAGTTTGTTTGTTGCATACTCAAGACGACGATTGTCGCCAACGACCTGAGGCAACAAAACGCGCACACGTTTCACACCCGCCCGACCCTAAATTTAGCAGATTTTTGTACATTCCTTTTTATTCTATGACTTTAAAAAAAAACTTCGGATCAAAATGTAGATAATTAAATTGTCTTAGTGATGGTGTCGATTTCATTAAAATTAAAATTTCGTCGCGTTTTGTCCGTTTTAGACATAACTTTATAAATTAATTACACTATGTTACATACGAATAAAACTTAAAATTTTCTTAGATCAAATTATAAAAAAAAAAATCTACTGTAACATATAATTTTTCCTAAAAGTACAACTAGCCGTTTGACGTGATTCTCATTTTAAAATCAGCTACTCAGGGGTATCTATGCCTTAATCCGCTAACTTAGATAACAGTAGCACGAACGCTTAGCTCCTTCTGCTTACTAAATCTTTAATATTTTCTTTTGACTAACGTGCACAGGTACCTACTCTACCTACGGCTTTAAAACTTTTAACCTTTTTACATACCTTCCAACTAAAAGTTTAACTTACTCCTAAATATTTAGCAATTAGGCAAAAATAAAAAGCTAGAAAAACAGATCTGCCCAAAAAACTATAGGCCAACCGCTGAGACCGTTCCTAAGGTAGCAAGAGAGATATTGACACCCATCAGCGAATTAACAACTGAAAGGTCACCACATCCGCGACGACACTAAGTCCGCCGTACTTTTATGTTGCATCAGGTTTTAATAAGCAAATAAATTCACTCCTTCCATACCGCGCAGCTACTTTAGAATGGTCTCAACAGCAAGTAGGCCACCACATTTTTTTTATGGTTTGTATGAATACTTAAGAAGGTACTTATATTATACCTCGGTAACATTTAAGACCAAAGATAAGTAACACACGTAATACCTTTATTGGGTAACAAACCACGTGTCCGATGGGATTTTCTTCGGTAAAAATTACGAATTTTCACAAATAGGTACTTTTAGTACTCAAGTCAAATCTTGAGCTACAATTTCTACTATCCTAAGTTGTCTGATTTATGTAAATAATCCGATTTTTCAAATTTAAAAAGATATATTTTAAAATAGCAAATATTGTTGTAGCAGAAAAAGCAAGAAATTGTGTTTTTTTATGTTGTAAAATTGTGAAAATGTTTTATGTTCTTTAAATAAATTTCAGAATACAGAACTTGGCACCCATTTAAATCTCAATTCTTTTGTCGGCGTAGTCAACAACCTCGCATATTCTTAGTATTGAACTTGGCTCCCTTTTTCACATTTATGTTTTTGATGGAATATCTTTACTTTTTGTACAGAAATTATTAGTAGGTACTTATTCATAATTTATTAATCTACTGTATTTTCCTACGTTTACCGGCTATAATTGTCTTCAATGTGTTATTTTCTATATTTGCTTTTAAATTTTCGAGTGAATTGCCCATTCAGTTATGGTTTTTTTTTCGCGTTTTCTATTTATACTTAATTTGGCAAAGTCGGGGCAGTATAACGTGAGCAGGCGGTTATACTCTAAAATAGAGCTCTCTTATGCCTTAATTTTACTTGGATCTAAATTGTTAAAATATACTCCATCTAAGGTTTTAACTTTGGAGAGTCCAACTTAAGCTTGCCTTTTACTAAATGTAGCGGAGCCTTTGTCGAGAAGAGCGGTGTCAAGGCTAAGGCCTTGTAATTTGTGGATAGTAATACCATATGCTAAGCAAATAGGGAATTGTTCCCTGTGAACATATAAATTACTTATAATGTTTGTGAAAACAGAATTTGAAAAAAACATACCGTTCAGAAAACCGCTCAAGATTGATGACAGCCGATCTTTATGTGGACTTTAAGGTTGATTGTTTGATTGATTGTTGATACACTAAATATCTGCTAAACTGAAATTAAGCAATTCGACATTTTACCGCTATAACACACACGATCTAGATAGATCGACCTTTATGGCCTTTACTTATTTCTGAGTTGATCCCGATGAAAATGTTGTTTATAAGCTTCGATCAAAAATATAGTATATTAGCGGCCGCCTCGCAGTTTCACCCGCGTATCCCCAGTTCCCGTGGGAATACAGGGATGAACAGCCTATGTAACCCAGGGATAGTGTAGCTTCCCAACAGTGAAATAGAGTGATTTGTGAATTGAACATAACCTGGGTTTTGTCCAAGTTTATTCGGTAACCGATGCGTGCAGAAGAATCAGCTAGGCTATCCAGCATCTGCTGCAAGTCGTGCACCGACTCTGCTATTATGACGATGTCATCCGCAAATCTCAAGTGTGAGATGTACTCGCCGTTAATATTAATGCCGCGTCCTTCCCAGTCCAGCATTTTAAACATATCCTCCACCGCGTTACTAAACAATTTCGGGGAAATTACGTACCCTTGTCTAACCCCTCGACGCAGTGAGATATGTCTAGTTTGCCGGTCCTGACTTTGGACGGTCATTGTTGCATTTTCATAAAGACATCTCAGCACTAGGATGTATCGCCAGTCAACTTGGCATCGCTGCAGAGACTCCAAAACAGACCAGGTTTCGATGGAGTCAAAAGCCTTCTAATAGTCCACAAAAGCAAAACACAGGGGCCGATTATACTCTTCGGACTTTTGTATAATTTGCCTCACTGTGTGGATGTGGTCTATGGTGCTGTATCCTCCTCGGAACCCGGCCTGCTCAGGTGGCTGAAACTCGTCGAGTCTTCGCGCTAGACGATTCGTTTTACATTGACGAATCACGTTTTTTATTGTTTATTCGTTACATACAAAAATACAAATCTTTCTTCTTTATAATATAAGAACAGATTTATGATCGAAGTTTATAAGTTAATAAGTAGGTATGATTTACTTTTAGCCAAGCCAATATAAGATTGCAGAAGATAGTATCTATATCCTTCTCTAACTAAATCATTTCTTGAGAAGAAACCTGAAACTTCTTGGAAAAATACATATACCACCTCCTATTAAAAATTCCAGGTACCTCAGTCTGCACAGGCGACAGCGGTGGCGGCATGGTCTTCAGGCAGAACGGCATCTGGTATCTCCGAGGTCTGGTCTCCTCGTCTGTGGAAAACCGGAACGGATATATCAAATGTGACCTCACTCACTACGTCATATTCACAGACTTAGCCAAATTCTTGCCATGGATTTACGCTACTGTTTCCGATTTTTGATCTTGTGATATTTTGAGACTAATTTTGTTTATGAGGATAAAATTTACTTACTTACCTAATGTTTTCTGAGTAGGGGATAATGTAAATGAAAAGGGAAGATAGCTTTTACTACTAAAGTTCAAAGAATAAGTGCATAGGTTGACCCATCTCATAATCGAAATCCCTCTCCAAACTCTTTGGCCGGTCCTAAATTTGCTACAAATAGATGCGCAGTAGTACCTAAATCAGCGGCGGCAGTATCTCATACTTAAACAGCGGCGCACCATGTCATGTGCATATGAAAGCCTACGTTCAATCCGGCTAAAAAGTTAATGTAGTTAAGTTAACTTACTTATATATAAAATAAATCGCAAGCACGCCATCTGGCGGCAAAACAAGAACAACTACGCATTGGCGCGCTTTTTCTAACCGCTTGCATCGTGGGAACAGCAGAATAGAGCAGTTGAGTACTGACAGCCTTAAGGCTAGGACGTCGTAGAATCAGTGTCGATCCGTAATATTAGTAAGCAAGGTTGTAACTGTGACTTTTTAAAATAAACCTAGTGTATCGAATAATTTCTGTGATTTCGTTTGCACGATTGTACCCACCGACCTGCCCACACACGATGTCTTAACCTAAGGGAATACATCCTGAATTCCCGATGGTTTGCATCTATCTAGCCAGCCTTAATGCGACATATAATATACTTTACTGTTATAAATATGTAGATGAGATATTACATAGTAGAGGGCCTGAATACTTGCTCAGTTTTATAACAAAGTACTTACCAATTAAACGAATAGGAATTAGGATTAGGAAATAATTACATGACCCATACAATAATTCCTCATAACTTTTTGTTGTTAAAGTAAAACCTCATTACAAAATTAGTCTTTCTAAATAATGATCCCCAATTTTGAATTATAATATAAGTAGTTTACTTGCATCCAATGCCTGAGGAACCGGCTATTGATCATTCAAAATAACTTTCGAATCTATGTACAGTAAAGGGTCAAAGGTGCAGTCACACTACCAAAACAGCAGCGGCAATTTTATTTAGGCTAAAGAATTTCAATGTTCACGGTTAATAGGTCTAAACTATACTTCAAATTCTATACAACATATTTAATCAGTTGTGGATAATATAACTTCTACAAAAATTAGCCATTTGAGTTTTGGGAGAGTAAGACTGCACTTTTGACCCTTGACTGTACTTTTATGAGATTTAGTTGTGATTTACTTTTATATTAATTAGACTTTGACCCTTTTAAGTACAAGCGGAAACTGACGTTTTACCACTTCTCACCTTATGCCTGTAGTAATAAGGTTTAAAAGTGGTCTATCGCCCGTGTTCTCCAGTACCTTATAAAAATGATACAAGGTGCTAAAGTACAAAATCAATACTTATCTGGCAGTCATGTCTCAAGTTTTCTCTATATTAACCAGGAATCAAGTTGTATTGTGCTCAAATGTTAAGCTAGAAACAAACTATTGGACGCGACCTTGGCCTGTCGTTAAACAGTCCGCTTGGACATTACAATCTACACCTACACCACCTACTATCTACACCTACAGACAAGAGTGTCATCGTCGATTGCGAAATATTGACTTCCCTCGCGTATTGTCCAACTGTTGTGATCACAAATGTGTGGTGATTCAGACTACAATCAAATAATTACCTGCCTGTATCGGGATGTGGTATACGCTCTAAGGGAGGCCGCCATTGCTAGCAGGGAGCCGCGGGTCTTTGTTAGGAAGCCGAAGCGCGTGGTGGGTTGCAATAAGCACGTCAGCGAGGCTCACTCGTACGCTAGGCTAAAGTTAAATGAGTGGCATTGTTTTGGCAAACCTACGTCTGGCGAGATTTATGAGGAAATGTGTGACACTCGTAGGATCTTTAAATCTCAATTAAAGTGGTGCCAGAATCACCAAGACCAAATCCAGATGGATATCTTAGCCGAGTTGCACACTAAAAAAGACTTTCGGGGCTTCTGGAAGTCAACAAAGAAGCACAACCTTAGGCCTGGTTTGCCGGTGAGCGCCGATGGCGTGTCTGCTGAAAGGTATATTGCTAATGTTTTTAAGTCCCACTTTTTTATCGAGCCAAGCAGTATTCCACCCTCTGAGGTGCTCGACGTCGAGTCGCAGTGTACTGTCCAGGAACCAAGAGTTAAGTTCTCAACTGCAGACTTAGCTAAGACCAAAAGGGGCATGACCAGGGGTAAGTCTCCAGGCCATGATGGACTCAGCATCGAGCACTACAGCATGCAGGTTCCCACCTGCCACGTGTTTTGGCCATGCTGTTTACGTTCTGCCTTCGCCAATCGTACTTGCCGGATGAGCTACATGAGGACGGTCGTAGTACCAATTATCATAAATAAAACAGGTGACATATCAGATAGAACTACAGGCCGATTTCATTAGCGACAGTTAAGCGCGAAGGTATTTGACAGCATGGTCACTGCTCAGTTAAATAAAACAATTACATTGCACGGTAATTGTTTTATAGTTTGGGTTCAGGCCTGCTTGGGTTCCAGAATGCTTTCTTGATCTGTCCAGGGCGTTTGACCTGGTTTCGTACAAATTGCTGTGGAAAAAGTTATTCGATAGGCAAGTTGCGCCTGAAATTGTAAAAATCTTCCAGCACTGGTACGGGAACCAGATCAATAACGTGGAATGGTTGGGAGCTCTGTCGGACTCGTATATGTTGGAGTGCTGGTTGAGGTAGTGGGGATTGAGTTCACTAACGCCCTTTAATCTGTAGATCGATGGGCTTGTTGCCGAGCTCAGCAGCCGCCATGTTTGATGCCATGTTGAAGATGTTTGCTTTAACAACTTTAACTACGCTGATGACATGGTGCTGCTGAGCGCGTCAATTAGGGGAATCAGGAAACTCATAAGCATTTGCGAAACGTACGCTCATAGACATGACCTAAACTATAACGTGAAAAAGAGCGAGCTTATGGTTTTCGATTCGGGTTCCAAGTGTCCGTCGGAGGTTCCACCAGTAAGACTGTGCGGGGTGCCCTTGGAGCGGGTACATAGTTTTAAATATCTGGGCCATATTGTGACGTCCGACTTGAAGGACGACGCTGATATCGAGCGAGAAAGGAGGGCACTGTTGGTTAGGGCGAATATGATTTCCCGCAGGTTTGCTCGTAGCTCCAAGGAAGTAAAAAGGTCACCTTGTTTCGAGCGTACTGCACATCTTTTTATACGAGTAGTCTGTGGGTTTCATATTTGCAGAAGTCTTACAGCGCTCTCCGCGTTCAATACAATAACGCGCTGAGGGCGCTGCTGCGGCTGCCACGCTTCTGCAGCGCTTCGGGAATGTTCGCAAGTGTCCGCGATGACTGTTTTTATACCAGCATGCGCAAGAGGGCGACCTCGATAGTGAGTAGAGTACGGGGCAGCGGCAACAGTCTCCTTGCCGTCGTTGCCATCAGGTTGGGCGGGCCTTTTATGCAGCACTGGCAGTCCTTACATGCACCCGTGTATCGCGCGTGGGGCAGGCGAACTTTTAAATACTTTTTTTTTTAATGTCTTACAATTTTATTATACCTTTAAATTTTTATAACACTCTGACAATTTTGTATATTTTTATTTTCATAAATTTTGCTGACATGTTTAATATTATTATGATAGTATTGCTGAAAGTTAAATTTTAGCTTGGATATTTCTTATTTTAATGATGTAGTCTAATGCTAATGAATGACATTTTATTTTAATTATTATATTTCTAATGGATCAATTTTTATGTAATGCATATGAATGTAATATTATGGACTAAGGTGTCTGAAAATAAATGAACTATTATTATTCCATTTATTCATTTTTTTTTAAATTATTCTGTAATAAAATAAAACATTTAAAAATACAAAAATAATCGGGAACAGGGTCCAAGTTACCGTTGGTCAGGACTCCTGAGAGAGGAACCGCCGAGCTATACGCGCCGTGTCCAGGAGTACCGCTTCCTGGATCAAGCCCTTGATCCATCTGCCCAACGAGAGCCTTCTCAGATGTTCGTCGAGGCTCTTGGCTATTACGCCATTGGCCGTCACGACTATCGGCACAATGACTGCTGTATTCACATCCCACATGTCGACAACCTCGCGAACCAGATCAAGATACTTGCTTTTCTTATCTCACTTAGCCTTCACGATGTTCTCTTCATGGGGGACCGCTTTATCAACAATCATTGCTCGACGCTCTAGTCGGTCTATCAGGCTTATTTGCAACAATAGTCCTGTCAGTGATGATAGACCGATCCCAATACAACATGACATTGGGCACATACTTATAGTAAGGCACTGCCGACTCCACAAGATTGTATTTAAGAGCAAGTTGCTGATGGATAATCCTGGCTACAAGGTTGTGTCTATGCAAATAGTCTCCGTTTGCCGGACTAGAACAACCGGGGATGGTGTGACGGTTGATTCCCTCGGCCGGTGACATGCCCGACAGATGTCAACCGTGCTAGCCTTCACAATGTATTACCGGTAGTTGTTCGTCATCATAACTTCGTCCATAATCGCAAAGACAAAACCTTCGGTTTCCCCGAAAATGTCACCAAATCGCAGCGAAGCCACGGACGCTAAAAGATCTACATCGGGCCCATGTAAGACCCGGTAGAAACGTCCGCGAAGCTCCTTGCTCTGCCATACCTCCCTGCGGTCATTAGTATTTAATACTATAAGTTTGCGCCAGTTCTCGTTAGCCAAGGAGAGCGGGATAAGGCCCTTGTCCACCGCTACCACATCTCGATGCATACCCACGCCAGCGGCCTGGAAGTATTCCCTAAGACTGCATACCTCGCGATTGTGCAGGGTCTTAGCATTTAAAAAGCCACTACCTCCGCACTTCCGCGGGATATACAGTCTCATAACCGATGACCGTGGGTGATGCATACGCATTGCGATAAGCAATGTGCGGACTCTCCTATCCAGGGCGTCAAGTTTAGTCTGAGTCCATTTGAGTATGCCGAAAGAATACATCAAGACCGGCATGACCCAGCCATTGAAGGCGCGCACCTTGTTACCACCTGATAAAAGACTATTTAGTTTCAACGACTGTTCCACGTCAGTAGCATTGATGCCTAGTGCTTCCGACATACCCAAAAACTTGTAAGTTTCGGTTGAGGAAAGGGATCGAAGGTGAATGGAATCCGACACAATGTCCCCTCGCTTTACATGCATGACTGCACATTTGTCCACACCAAATTCCATCCTGATGGCGTCACTGAAGGTTTCTGTTACCTTCAGTAACTTCATCAGTTGCAAGTTGTTGGGGGCAAAGAGCTTCAGATCATCTATGTAAAGTAGGTGTGATATGACCTGACCATATCACACCTAATTTATTTTTTATCACAGCTAATGGCAATGTCTATGATTAGCAGCTCCTTAGTACCACGGGACCCGTTCCTACATCCATTCTGAGAAGCAGACATGATGGCGTTATTGTCAATATGTTGACTAATTTTTGCTCTCAGAATGAATGTAAGAACTTTATAGACCGTCGGTAAACACGTTATCGGTCTATAATTTTTAGGATCCACAGTACTACCTGATTTATAGAGCAGGTGGGTTATTCCTGTCGTTAGGAACTAAGGCAGACTGGAACTGAGATGCCAAACGAGCGTGCGACCTTTGGAACCATTTAATCCAATAATTTTGCAGTCCGTCCGGCCCTGGCGATTGCCAGGGATTTTATTATTAATAGTATTACAAAAAGTATGAAAAATGCAAACCAAGTTAAACTAACTTCAGTTCTAGAGGTCATATTTGTAAAAACTTTATAACCATATTATGATTAGATGCGTAATTTTGTATGGAGAATTTGAATTAAGAATCTGCTAATCCGTTATTAAACTAATCATATATTATGTTTTTATTTTTATAAATGATGCTTTATTTCTGCAGCTACCTCTATACTCGCGTCGGGTACTTTGCTCCTAGATTGAATTATATTTTTTTACGAATGTAGTAACACGGTCGACCGATGTCTATGGTAATAATTTGTTCTCAACAGTGTCATTATTTCATAGCATTAAGGACAGTTTTTTTTAGTTCCAATTACTAAAGAAGCGCGGTTGACCGTACCTAGCTAAATAATTAATGAAAAATTGCTATCTATGTATTTATCAAGTTTTAATACTGAAGAATGATTTTAATAATATTTATTTAGACTAATAAAATATGAACAATTATTCCTAATACATTTTCAATTATAAAAGTTTCCAACGTATTTCGGGCATTTTATTTATATTTATTTAGACTAATAAAATATGAACAATTATTCCTAATACATTTTCAATTATAAAAGTTTCCAACGTATTTCGGGCATTTTATTTAACAACTTCCTACATAATTATAATTTAAACCGCTATGGAATATTATTCGCTTATAAAAAGAACTGTGGACTGAGGTCATAGTATAGAATATTCCTCGAGTAAAAGATGTTCAAACCTTGTAAGTTTGATCACTTAATTACAGAGTGCGACTTCTGTTTTTATATATGTGGTGGGTTATCTACAAAAACACTGCAACTATTGCTAATATTCTTTCAGCATTTCAAATTCTATAATTTACAAGTTACGAGATTCGAACCAAGAACATACTGGTTTATCTCACTAGTAGTGTTAACCGCTAGGCCAGATGGACACTTTCAAGTTATATCATCTAGAAACATTAGATATTTTACAGACATTCAATTATTCCACAGTCCAAGACATTTCAAATATTTTTTTTTTTTTTTTTTTTATTCTTGTTAGGCGCGCGTTTGACCGCTATCTCACCTGATGGTAAGCGATGATGTGGTCGACGGTGTAACACGCTTATCAGAAGTAACCTATTCAATCTTGACTTAAAAACCCCGAGGTTGTAGCTATATGGAAACACAGACTCCGGCAGGGATTTCCACTCCTTAGCCGTATGCATAATGGAAGTATTTCCAAAACGTAGTGCGTATGGGTGGGATGTCCACCATGTAGCGATGGCGCATCGCCACGTACGTCTTGTAGTCCGATGATGAAACGGGATAGGTGGAATCAGATCATGCAATTCCATCGCACACTCCCCGAAATGCAACCGATAAAAACCGCCAGCTGGCAAGTCGACGACGATGTTCAAGGCTCTGGAGCTTTGATTCGACCAGTGCCTCATTGCCGATGAGCCTCTTGGCCCGTTTTTCGATCGACTCTAGTGCATCAAGCTGGTATTTGGCAGATCCGTCCCAGAGATGAGAACAGTATTCCATGATCCAAGATCGAACTTGCGCTCTGTTTTGGCGTGAAGTACCGTCTTACCTTCGCAAGGATCTCCAACTTTTTGGCAGCCAGTTGAGCCTTTGCCTCAATGTATGGGCCAAAATTGAGTGTCGATTTCAACGTTTCGCCAAAAAGCTCAAGATGGTCCGTTATCGGTATGGTTACACCTCGGCAAGATGAAGCCGGGTGAAATTGGCTCTTTTTCGCGGAGAAGAGACACGCCTGTGTTTTTGCGGCATTGAACTTGACCAGATTGGCATCGCCCTATTCGGAGACTGGCTCCAAGGACAAGCTCAAGCGCTCATGGCCTCACGGAGAGACCGGACCGGAGGCCCAGTAGCCCGTTTGTTGGACAAGTATCTCTCAGCAACAATGCTGTCATTTGCATACCCAAAGGTTTTAGCAATTTATTTATGTGCAACAACAATAATGTCGCTGAGAGTACCGACCCCTGAGTGACCCCGGCACCAAGACACGACTCTTTGATTCATTATTAAACAAACAAATAGTAATTTTTTAAATTAAAAAATATATATTTTGTAGTTCACTATATGTCCTTTTCATTTCTGAGACTCAAAACATGATATCAAAAACTTCACTCGATCAAAATAAAATCGGAAGAGGAGGATTATGAAATATTTACTTCCAAACAACATATCTAAAATAGTTAACAACTTAGAGAACTTTATTCTCAGAGTAGAATTTATAAAATAGTTAAATTGTTTTAATAATAAATTATCTATTAAAATTTCTGAAACTTTCGTCATGGGTGTCATTTTCATGGTTTTTGGGATCGATAAATGCTAATATGGGGTCAAAATGAAAATACAAGATGGCGCCGACCAAAATTTCTGAAACTTTCGTCATGGGTGTCACTTTCATGGTTTTTGGGGTCGCTAGATACGAATTTGGGGTCAAAATGAAAACACAAAATGGCGCCGACCAAAATTTCTGAAACTTTCGTCATGGGTGTCATTTTCATGGTTTTTGGGGTCGATAAATGCTAATATGGGGTCAAAATTAAAATACAAGTTGTCTCGATGTATGTCTCCGACCAAAATTTCTGAAACATTCACCATAGATGTCATTTTTATGGTTTTTGGGGTCGATAAATGCTAATATAGTGTCAAAATGAAAATACAGGATGGCGCCGACCAAAATTTCTGAAACTTTCGTAATGGGTGTCACTTTGATGGTTTTTGGGGTCGCTAGATACGAATTTGGGGTCAAAATGACAACACAAAATGGCGCCAACCAAAATTTCTGAAACTTTCGTCATGGGTGTCACTTTCATGGTTTTTGGGATCGCTAGATACGAATTTGGCGTCAAAATGAAAAAAAAATATGGCGCCGACCAAAATTTCTGAAACTTTCGTCATGGGTGTAATTTTCATGGTTTTTGGGGTCGATTAATGCCAATATGGGCTCAAAATGAAAATACAAGATGGCGCCGACCAAAAATTCTATAACTTTCGTCATGAGTGTCATTTTCATGGTTCAAATTAAAATAATAAGATGGAGCTGAAGCTGACTTTAAAACTGACACCCATGACCAAAGTTTCAAAAATTTAAGGCTCAAAACCCTGAAAATGACACCCATGACGAAAGTTTGAAATATTTCGGTCGGTGCCATCTTAGAATTTTATTTTGACCACAAATTCGCATTTAGCGACCCCAAAAACCCTGCAAAATGACACCCATGACGAAAGTTTGAAATATTTCGGTCGGTGCCATCTTGGAATTTCATTTTGACCACAAATTCGCATTAAGCGACCTCAAAAACCCTGAAAATTACACCCATGACGAAAATTACAGAAATTTCGGTCGGCGCCATCTTGGAATTCTATTTTGACCACAAATTCGCAATTAGTGACTCCGAAAACCCCGAAAATGACACCCATGACGAAAGTTTCAACACTTTCGGTCGGCGCCATCTTGTAATTTTATTCTGACCACAAATTCGTATTTAGCGAAATCTATGAAAATGACACCGATGGCGAACGTTTCAAAAATTAGAGTCGGCATCATTTTGGAATTTTATTTTGACCACAAATTCGCATTCAGCGACCCCAAAAACCGTAAAAATTACGCCCATCACTAAAATTTTGGCAATTTCGATCGGTGCCATCTTGGATTTTGATTCAACAACAGTTTAATTTGTTTTTTTTGTTTCTTTTTAGTCCGTCCGTTTATGTTTTCAAAAACATAAATAGGTAGTCAAATAATTGAATAAATAAAATACGATTTATGCAATTTTTTTTTAACTAAAGTACACACTATAAGTTTTTTTTTTTACTACGCATTGTAACTCTCTTATTTTAGTAACTTTTAAAAGCAATAGTAAAATAAACCTTCTCTACAGTCAAGGACTGTGGCTTTTTTGTCGACTTTACGAACACGCGAGCGCGCTGCTCGCTTCGCGGTAACAGTGGCGCGATAAATTCCTACTTCGTAGGGAAAAGCTAACCTTAATATCCAATAGGTCCGAAGAGCAGCCATCGATAACTACTCGAATGGACCGACCCCTCAGGAAGTCTGCAATCCAGTCACACAGACCACCGGGCAGACCGAATGACGGAAGCTTACCAATAAGGCTTTCGTGCCAGACCCTATCAAAAGCCTTCGAGATGTCGAGGGAGACGGCAAGCGCTTCCCCATGCCTCTCGATGGCCTAACTCCAGATGTGAATGGCATACGCTAGAAGATCCCCAGTGGACCGATTTCGGCGGAAGCCGTATTGCCAGTCGCTAGCTTCTAGGTATGCCAGGAGCTTAATATTAAGAACGCGTTCCATACTCTTGCAGAGTATGGACGTTACAGAGATGGGTCTGTAGTTGGCCGGGTCAGCACGACTGGGCCAAGCCAACGTACAGCCCATGCCCAAGAAGGGCTTCTTGGGCACGGGCTGTACTTTAGCTTGCTTCTAAGCATTCGGCACTTTCCCAGTCTCATAAGAAAGGCGAAACAGGCGTGTCAAGATCGGAGACAATTCAGGCGCACAGGATTTGAGAACAATTGCTGGTATACCGTCGGGTCCGCTAGGTTTATTCACGTCGAGGTTGCGCAGCATCCTACGTACGTCCTTTTGATGGATGCGAATGTTTGACATACTCGTCTCGCATCCATCAGGAGAAGGAGGGGGGCGTGCGCTACCAGGATTCAGATGCAAAGATTCCGCAAAAAGAGAGGCAAACAAGTTTGCTTTCTCCTCAGCGGAGTGGGCCAGCGACCCGTCGGGTTTTAGCAGTGGTGGTAGAGAGGGACGGCAAAAGATCGATTCAACCGATTTAGCCAGAGACCAGAACGCTTTACTACCTGTTGGATATGAAGCAAGTTTGATCCCTATCCGGCTAATATGGTCGAACCGAGCCCTTGCAGAACTTGGCAGCCCTGTTGTAGGCTTTCTTCCTCCGACCAACGTCAATCGCCTTGCGCGTTCGAGCGTCGACCCAGGCATGGTACGCCTCATGTTTACGCGCATCTGCGCGATAACACTCGGCGCCAAACCAATATATTAATAAATAATATTTATTTTTACTTATTGGGAGTCATGGGGTTGGGAGGGAACTCATCTCTTCGGACGAAGCAACTAGTATAATTTGGTTAGAACTTCACTTCAGGTAAGTTCGTTTAAGCTTCAATTATACTTTTGTTGCTTCGTCCTTCGAGATTAGATAACATTGTAGATTTTGAAATATGGTGAAATATTAAAACACACTTATGTAGGTATACTCAGTTATTCTAAATATAATAATCAAACAATACACTTATTGTTTTTATAAAACTAAACATTAAGTTCACATTGATTGTGGGTAAGTAATTTAAAGTAATTCAATTTCTATTATAATCAAACAATATGCATTAATCAGAGGTTGGTATTGATAAAGCAAATTAATCAGATTGTTCACATTGAATATCTCTATTATAATATCTAGAGAAGACATTGCAGCTGCCACTCCACCCAGGTGTCTTTCGTATCGTGTCAATATTGACGCCAGCTCTGTGAGTGGCCGAGGTGGCTACGTGTCTGGTAGAGGCAGAAAATATTGAGGTGTCAATTCCACTAACTGTTAGTATCTCTATTTTTCCACCGGCTGATGGTATTTGTAGATACTTTTGGTATCGTTTTTTAATAGCAAGGAATAGACTACTGAAATAGTTTCTCAAAGACTTGGTCCTATCTATGTAAGCTACTAACGCTTCAGCCGGACATATTTCCGGTCGGTCTTTATAATACGGAATATTTAGACAGGGACGAACTAACCCGGGGCAAGATGTCTTTATTAAATTGGTTATTTTAATTAAAATATGCTGTTCATTAACAGTTATAATGTCCAGCGTAAATTTGCCGATAGTCTGCACTCTGTAAGCCGTTATTAGCGTGAGCAAAGTTACAGTCTTTTTGTCGTCGGTCCAAACTTAAAACAGTATTTGGGTACAATTTTGACATAACGAACCGAAAAACCCTTGAGGGATCCCAGGTGATATGATTTTTAGAAACTCGAGGACGCAGTCTGTAGAAACCTTTGAATAGCCTAGTAACGCGGTCATCAGACCCCACTCTCGATACTAAGATCAAAGCCAGAGCGGAGCGATGATTGTTTAATGATCCGTATTGAAAGCTGGAATTAAATAAATCAGTGAGAAAATAAATAACCATCAGAATTGACGACTCGTGTACTTCAATATTGTGAGTTTTACAAAAGTCGACCCAACTTCGAATAGCAACGTCGTATTGTTTCATTGTGTTGTTAGACAAGGAAGCTATCAAAACATCTAAAACTGACGGTGATACTCTTCTGTTCCGTAGTGCCGTCCTGATAACTTCCCTGCAATCAACGTGAGCTTTGGGAGACTGTTGGCAATAGAAAATAACACATTATCAGAGGGTGTAAAAAGCACTTCGGAACGGAGAAGATTTTGATAAAGTCAAACAAAGGTTGCGTGGGCCAAAACGGGACCACTACAATACTCTCGCCCTGATCGGTTATTATTTTTCTTAATACTTTTAAAATAATCGCAAAAGGAGGGAATGCGTAAAAAGAAAGATCTCCAGGGTGCTGTTCCATAAGATATATTTTTTACATTTATTATTTATTCTAAATGCGAAAAGACCAATTTCTGGTTGACCAAAGGTCTGTACAATCTTTTTGAAAGCATGATACCTGATCTCCCATTCGGTATCGCGATGAAATTTTCTGGACTCCGCACCTGCTATTTCGTTATCTTGTGAACATATGTATGAAGCGAACACAAATATACTGCGAGCTTCACACCACTGCAAAAAGATTTTGTGACTTCGGTTAGATGTACGAAATAGCAGTTGTGTTGTCTATACGTATACGATAAAGTGAGGAGGCACACCAAGCTTGCAAAATGTCATATTTTACAGCAAGATTTGAGTTGAAACGATCGTAATAATGCAAAAGTTACTCGGAACCATACAGCTCTTTTCAATATTAATGAATGTGCTTCACGTCCAACCAAGGACGTGTCTTGAAGTATTTTTCCTACAAAAACAGGCTGAGGGATATAATGAGGTATTAAGGTACTTACAGGATACTTGGAACACTGCATGGAGTCGGGTGATCATCAAACTTGTCCATTTAGTCTTATTTCACAATAGTTTTTCTTAGCGCACGTGAAAGTTAGCCGGCCGGCATTTTTATCGATTTCTTATTTAATGATTTTGTTACCCACCGTCAGATAGCGGAATTGAGGTAATGTCTTTTGTGCACTAGCAGATGTAGGAGTGCGTTTTGGCGGCATATTTGAAATCCATAGATAAAGGAAAGGAAGGGACTAGGGAATCCATTCTAAAGCCTGTTCATATCACCCCTTTTGAAAACGACCAGGGATTTCACAAGATACGATAGATAAAGTTCGAAACTTACAGCCTATGCGGATTCATAAGTGAATAAGCCGATAAGATAGATTCTGAATTTAAGTTTAAGTTAAGGAGTTAAGAACTAAATAAGTTTATGAATGTAATGTATAAATGTGAAGTGTAATATATATAAATGTTAGGATATACGTAGATAATTCATTATTAAGTTCGATTGGAAGTGGAGAAACTTTGACGGCAGATCTTACAAGTAAGCCTTTAGATATTTTGGCTGACGGTTGCCGTGTTTAAACCACTTCAGTCGCTGTTGCAATGTATGCAAATAGTCCCTTTGCCAGGTGCGCCAGAAGCTTTGTGATAGGCGCTATAATAGCTACCAACGAGTACTTGAAGTCTAGTTTTCAGCAAAAACCGGTTCAGGTAGGGAGATTAAAGGTCGACCGATGAGGAAGTGACCAGCTGTAAGAGCGTCAACTTCGCCGGGATCAGAAGATAGTTCCACTAACGGTCTAGAGTTTAACATGGCTTCCAACTTTGTTAGAATAGTATAAAATTCTTCAAACGAAAGAATCTGCGATCCGATGACACGTGCTTGAGTTGGTATTTTTATCCCCCGATGGAAAAAGAGGGGTGTTATAAGTTTGACGTGTGTTGCTGTGTATCTGAGTATCTGTGTGTCTGTCTGAGGCATCATAGCGCCTTAACGGATGAACTGATTTTGATTTAGTTTATTTTTGTTTGAAAGGTGATTGTGTCGAGAGTGTTCTTAGCTATGTTTGAATAAAATCGGTTCAGCCGTTCAAAAGTTATGGGCGTTTTACTATTTGAATCGGGATATTTTGGCTAGATAAATGTGTCGGGGGGTTTTTTAAATTTTGAAATGTTACTTGTGTTGATTTTAAACCGCTTTCGAAGATGCCTCCAAAGTGAGGACCGGACGGAAGATAAAGTTTCCACGTGATACCTCGAGAAGCGAGCTGTCTGGAAATACTATCGCTTTCACGGTTGAGCATTTCGCTAATGTCCGACAAATAACGCTTGGCACCCACGAAGTTAGTACCACCATCTGTAACTATGGAGTGGTAAACTATGAGGCAAAGATAAGCTTTGTAAGTTTTCTTCTTAGCTACTACCTTCTTTTAAGATACCTTCAAAATCGATGCCAAGTTTTTGGAAATAATGACCCAGTTGTGTACGGGAAGGTGGAATGTCACCAGTTTGAAGTGGAATAGATTTAGTTTTAAAACAGGTCACGCATTTCGATAACCGCGATCTGTTAAGAACTCTATCGCTGAGTATCAAAAATCGACGCATAAATAAAGTTTTGAGTAGGCTAGGCCCACAGTATAGATAAGCTGTGTGTAAGTGGTCAATAAGAAGAGTACTCAATCGAGAAGTCTTAAGTGAGAGGTTTGGATTTTTGACGCGACCTGGTAACGATGCGTGCTTGAGACGTCCCCTCACTCGCAAGATTCCGCGAGTATCAAGATAAGGGGAGAGCTTAGATAACTGTTTGGTTAAAGGTTTATTGGAATTTATTAAAGATTACCATTTTGATGTTGAACATTCTTTGTTAAATGATTTAATTTAACTTAATTCAGTGGCTGTCAGGTAAGGTATTACGTTACTCTCAGAACGTTTAGCTTTCGCGTCTTTAATAAAACGGGAGATCCTTGCAACCACTCTTTTCACTGGAAAAAGAGAAGACTGGCGTTCCATGAGGGATTCAAGCACTTCAGCTTCGTCTGTCACACTAGCATGACACGCGCGTGATGTTGGCTTGAGTTCGAGCACGTTATTTAACACTTCTACTGCTGAAACAGGCCAGTTGAAGAGTTCGTTAGACAACCACTGAGGACCATTCCACCAGATTTCGGCAGAGATAAAGATAAACAAGATAAGCCATGAATACAGATGTCGGCTGGATTGTCATGGGTGGACACATGTCGCTACTCAGTGAGCACAGGACTGTCGTTAATTAGACATACTCTGTGCAAAACTAAGGTCATGAGTGTACGGTGGGTAAGTGTAGTATGTAGTGTAGTGTGGCTCAGTATTCAACAACGACAAAACAGTCGAGCTGTCCGTGAATAAGATAGATTTATTTAAGATGAGTTTTGAACTAAGCAAGGAGTGAATGCGATTTATTACTTTGGATAGTAATACAGCATTGCACAGCTCTAAAAGGTTAAGTACTTTTTTTTTCAAGATGAGTGAAACGCGACAAAGTACTCTTATAAGATTCACCCAAATAACGATCTCCATCCTTTAAGAGGATAGGTACGACGTATCGTCCGTTAGGTTCACGATAGGTTAAATCAGTGTACATGCGTTCGCAGATATCATTCTCAGGGACAGTGATGTCCACGCGCGGTAGTTCCTCTTCTTACCATTTTTTTTTAATTTGCTCATCTAATGTGAATGTGGTGGCCACTAAAGAGCACGCGGTATTTAAAGGCACTGAGTACGCGTTTACTGTCCCGGTGAGAAGACTTACCCGAAAACGCTACGCAAAGCGTTAGGTAAACCGGGCCACAGATTGATACGTTGACCGTCATAGATATCGGGGAATAACTCCGCCCCTATTAATAAATCGATTTTCGCAGGTACATCGTAGTTGCGATCACCTAAAACTAAATGGTTGCAACATTTTCGAACGACTGATGGTACTTTAACGCTAGGTATTAGAGCAGTGACGTTATCTAATACGACTGGCTTTATATTAAAATGCGGTGCTTCACCGTGCACGGGCCGTATAGTGCATTCTGTCACCCCCCTTACTTGAGTGACTGAGTTTTGTCCTAGTCCGGCTATACCAAGCTTACACCGGGTGATTTTTAACCCGAGCGATATTGCGCACGCTGAAGTGATAAAACAATCCTGCGCCCCACTGTCTACGAGTTCACGGTCGGTACATTGAGTGCCGATTGGCGGCAGTGTTGAACGCGCGCGCCTGACATGTCCCTAGTAATACTATATCGGAGTGGGGATCGGCGGCGTGGGCATGAGCAGTAACGTTCGCTCCAGTGGTTGCGCTGGCGCTTGATGGCGCTGGGTGAATATGCAATAGGCTATGGTGACGTAATCCACATAACGTGCAAGCCATTTTAGATAGGCATTTATCTATGACGTGATTTGTACGCAAACAATTTGCACACATATTATTTTTACTTTGTACTAACGCGAGTCTAGCAAGAGATTCTAAGGATTGTAAGGTAGGGCACCGATAAATCGAGTGCGCCTCACTGAAATGATCACAAGTAACATATGCAGGTGGGTTTGGTTTTGCGAGATAAGATGAGCGTTTAGATCCGCTGCTATTTTGCCTACTAGTTGCAGGCGGAGATTTCTTCCCCTCAAGGTTACGAGGATTAGACATTATAATATGCCTGATATTAGATTTAGAAGATAACTGACTAGTTTCTAAGACTTTTACGTAGTCTTGAAGAAACTTTAACAACTCACAAAAAGTGGGTATTCGCGAAATGTTTTGAGATTCGAACCGATTGCGCGTGTCCGAGTCCAGCATGCGCGAAGTTAAACAAAATAAAATGAAATCACCTACATTTTCAAAGCTTGGAGTGCATGGTATGCCTTATAAATTACGTTCTTTAAAATTTTTAGATCTTGGAAGTTACCCGATTTTAAAGCTGGCTGATCTAAAAATGTATCTAGGTATGTTAAAGCTATAATACGCTTGTTTTGATAACGCTCGATCAGACTATTAAAAACAACTTCGTAATTGTCCGCGGTCATCGAGACCCCTTTGACAATAGACAAAGCCGGTTCATGATAACAACTCGATTTCTATTTGAGAAATCGAGTTACTATCATGAATCAAGGTTTTATAAATATCATAAAACGTAGCTTAGGAAGCCGCGCGGTACGCCCCGATTGTGCGGAGTCGTAAGTCCCCGCAAGCACGGGCGGCGCCGTCTCCTGCGATGCCCCGGCGACGTTCCCGCTCTTATCAGTAATCTGCAACTAAGCCGATGCACTGATTACGGCATAGTACAAATCATCAAACGAACTCAAAGATTCTTGGCACACCCGGGCATCAGGTTTCATGGCTAACTCCAAAGTCTGTACCTATTTTACCACATATCAAAACAAATTCTTCGTGAATTGAATGTATTCGAGTATATGTCGCCTTGAACGACGATACCTTTGAACGATCTTGAATCATAGTTTTTGATAAGTCGAAAAGGATTTGGATATCACGGTATACATATTCGCGTTGAGATTGAAGAAGTTTTAGTTTGCCTTCCTCCATTTTGTTCTGTGAGTGAAAAATAGGTATGAAAACACGAACCTAAGTTGAGATTTTACTAGGTGTTTTTCGATAGGTTTAGTTGAAATGGTTGTAAAATTATGTTTATTGGTTTATTTTTATTGTGAAATAATTACTTGCAATATATTACGTAATAGTAAATTATGGTACAAGTGTGTAATGTTGGTGATTACCGCTGAGGCGCCATTGAGGTTTCAACAGAGATTTGAATTGATTTCAACAGAGAAAACGAGTTGTGAAAAATGTTTCGCAATGGCGGGAAAAACTAATCACTTTTCCTATGCGCTCGCGATATCATCGGTTTTAGCCACGTACAAAATGGGGAATTTCAAGTTTTCTTTATCACAGAGAAAAACAAAAGTTATATTTGAGTGAAAGTTTTATTTATTAAACACGTACAAGTTAAAATTATCTATTTAAATACAAAGTTGAATGAAATGAGCAAGGAATATGTACATTAATTTATTTGTACTATTGAGCACGATATTTTTGGATCGGAACTTTTTTAAGAACAAAGCAACTCAACCAATACATTTAAAAAAAAGCTCTATAACTCACTTGTGAATAATAGCAATAAAAAAGTCACAGTTTGATACAGGTGTCATTATGCGCCTAATTGCGGTGTAATTTAAGCCACTTTATGAGCAACTGTGTTGAAAAATACATAAGTTATTGAAATATAATAAGGATAAAATTAAGATGATCTCTGAATCCGTATAGGTTACATGAAAAGTATTGACCAACGCAATTTTAGTAGGATAATATTTGTAAAATGCAAATATCTAGCAAATCTCAGAGATTTTTATTGAAATTGAACCTGAGAATGCCTGGAAAAACTGTAATCTACACATTCGCGCTCGAAATGGACCAAAAATATGAATGTGCTTCACGTCCAACCAAGGACGTGTCATGAAGTATTTTTCTTACAAAAACAGGCTGAAGGATATAATGAGGTATTAAGGTACTTACAGGATACTTGGAACACTGCATGGAGTCGGGTGATCACCACACTTGTCCATTCTGTTGTGTGGTTTATTGGGACACCAGAGAAAGATAGTGATTGTTTGGAGAAACCTTTTAATTAATATAATTGTTACACTCATAAACACACCGCCATTGCTACGGAGAATTTCTATCATTGACAAAACCACAGACTAAGTCCTCTTAAAAATAGTGATGCTACATTGCAATCTCTATCACCCTTCCTCAATGTGAACATCACTCACAATCACAAAACATAAAATAATTATAGTTATACTTCACAACACTACTGAAATTACAGACTCTACATACTCGTAAGTATTACAAACTTATTCAATATTTACAACATTTTTCTCAACTTAACAAAAGTAGGTTTACATAATCCCTTAGTACATATATCCGCAAGCTGCTCCCCTGAAGGAACATACTTCAAACATACAATTTTATTCTCAACTTTTTGTCTCACAAAATGATACTTAATATCAATATGTTTAAGGCACTTATGATATTCTGGGTTTTTGGCAACATGAATTGCAGACTGATTATCAATATTTATAATGAAACTTTTACAATCAACTCCTATTTCTCTTAATAAGTTCCTTATCCAGCATCCCTCTGCAATTCCCTTTCCTAATGCTACATATTCTGATTCTGTACTAGATAATGATATGCACTGCTGTTCATTACAAGACCATGACACTGTATTACCAAAAACTTTTTTATATACCCTGATGTAGATTGCCTATCCTCTTGGTCTCCTGCCCAATCAGCATATGTATACCCTTCTAACTGCACATCTACTCCTTTTCTATAAATTAATTTTAATCCTATAGTACCCTTAATATATCTCAAAATTCTTTTTAATGCCTTCCATAAACTCTCATTAGCACAACTTTGAAAGCGACTTAAATAACTCAATGCATAACACAAATCTGAACGTGTTCCCAACATGGCATACATGAGACTTCCTATTAACTGTCTGCATCTTTTTATCAATTCTTTATCTGTAGCTGCTCCTTTTTGCAAGACTAGACCTTGTTCTATGGGTGTTGCTATAAATTTACATCCTTATAGTTATACTTCTTCAATAAAAATTTTAAATAGTGCTCTTGGTCTAACTCAATTACATCATTCTTCTTAGTTATATTTATTCCTAGATTTTTTAGATTATTATCCCCTAAGTCTTTCATATCAAATTTATCTTGTAATGCTTCTTTAAATATTTTTATCTCTTGTTTATCTTTACCAAGTAAAATCAAATCATCAACATATAATAATATATAGAACTTCTTGTCCTTCTTATAATATAAACAATAATCACACTGGTTTCTTAAAAACCCTTCCTGAATCATAAATTGATTAAATTTGTCATTCCAATATCTTGGAGACTTCTTTAATCCATACAAAGACCTTTGCAATTTCAATACTTGGCCATCTTTCTTCATACCTTTTGGCTTCTCTACAAACACCTCCTCCTCTATGTTCCCATATAAAAATGCACTTCTGACATCCATCTGCTGAATATTCATGTTATATTTACTAGCTGTAGGTACTGGAGCATAAATCTCCGAGTGATCAAACTTATCTTCTTGTTTAAAGCCTCTTACAACTAAGCTGGCTTTATAAAGATCTTTATTTCCTTCTTTCTTAATCTTAAAAACCCACTTAGTGTCAATTAATTTCTTCCCTTCTGGTAAACTGACTTCTATCCATGTTTTATTTTATTTAGTGCTTCTAACTCTGCTTCTATTGCTTTTAGCCATTCTTCTTTATGTTTTCCACTAACAGCTTCTTCATAAGTTAATTGATCTTCTCCTTGTGTTATCAACATCCTTATTATTCTCCTTGTGCCAGCTCATAATCTTTTGTCCATACAGGCTTCTTCACTTGCCTTCTACTTCTAGAATTTTTATTTTCTTCAGATGTCTCTTCTTCTGCATCTAAGAATTCTTCTTCTAAATACTCTTCCATCATGTTATTTTCTGTATTTTCATTAATTTCTATTTCCTCTTCTATTGTAACTGGAACATTTTTTTCTACTTCACTATTTTGTATTTCTAATTCTTGTTTTTCATTATAGCTCTCATTATTTTCTTGTTCATTGATAGTTTTCTCTTCATCACCGTCTAATAATAATTCTGTAGTTACCTGTCTTTTTAGTATATTACTGTCTTCCTTTTCTTTATTTTTAATATGATCAAATATGACAATATCCCTTGCTATTTCTATTTTTCGTTCTTTTTCATTCCATAGTCTATATCCATTATTACTATAACCAACCATTACTAACTTCTTACTTCTCGGGTCTAGTTTCTTAATGGTTGTATTTAGTTGTTTAGCATACACAGCAGAACCAAATTTCTGTAAGTTAGCTATGTTAGGTCTTTTTCCGTACCACATTTCATATGGTGTTTTGTTTTTTAATGATTCACTTGGTATTCTATTTATTATGTATGTAGCACAGTACATGGCTTCACCCCACATTTCTTTTTCAAATTTAGAATCAAACAGCAATGCTCTGGTTTTATTTAGTAACGTTCAGTTTAATCTTTCTGCCTTGCCATTTAATTGGAGAGTGTATGGTACTGTTAAATCCAGTTTTATTCCTTTTTCCATGAACCATTGTCTAAAGTCATTGCTTGTGTACTCGCCTCCATTGTCACATCTTATAATTGATACCTTTTCAATTTTTCTCTTTCAGTTTCTTGTATGTAGTTTCTCAGTTTTTATTTAGTTTTTGTTTATATAGTTTTTTTCTTTAGTTTTTGTTTATACTTAACTTCACTTTTGTACTTTAGTAAGTAGATTTTAGTAAAATGGGTGTAGTCATCCATGACTGTTAATACATAACTATAATCATCATATGTTTTATTTTCAAATGGTCCACAAACATCGGTATGTATGATTTGTAATGGTCTTGTGGCCCTTGTTCTTACTGTATCAAATGGTAGCCTTGTTTGTTTTGCTTGTGTGCAGATTTCACATTTATCCAATTGTTTACCACCTTGTATTTTTATTCCATCTACCATTTTTGGTAATATTTCCAGTGTAGTTTTTCCTGGGTGCCCTAATCTTGCATGCCATTCTTGGGCAGTTCCATATTCTTTCATTAATAATGTCTTTTCTTCTGTATTGTTTATATTTATTTTATACAAACCATTTTCTTTTTCTTCCGTTAATACTAACTGTGACTCTTTGTAGATTTCAACTTTATTTTTAGTAAACACAACAGATCCTTGGTTATTTGTGACTGCATTGACTGAAAACAGATTTTGTGATAACTCAGGAACAAATAAAGTGTTATTCAAACAGCAAATATCACCTTTCACATTTCCTTGGCCTCGTACTTCAACATTTTGGTCATTAGCCGTTGACACTGTTGATATTTTATTTTCAAAATTTGACAGTATCTATATATCATTTGTAATATGAGCTGTGCAGCCTGAATCCACAATAAATTCCATGCTTTTAATTTCTTCTTTTGGTTTAATTAAAAATGTCATATCTGGCTTTTTATTTTTATTAAAGAAACAATTTTCTTCTAGGTGATTTGTTTTCTTGCATACTGAACATTGTTTTGCCTTAAATTTGCAGTCTTTTTCTTGATGGTTATACTTTTTACATATTGAACACATTTTACAGTCCTTTTTAATATGTCCTGTTTTATTGCATTTGAAGCACTTCATGCTCAAATTACCTTTTTTCACAGCTTGGAACGCCAGCTGATTTTCAATTTTATTTCCTTTCTTGTTTTCAAACCGATTTTCCTCACTTAACAAGCGATTAGTTAAGTTTATTAATGTCTTTTTATCTTCTGGTGTAGATTGCCATGCAGTGATGAAATAGTTTAGTTTACTTGGTAAGCAGGTTAGAATTTTTGACTTCACCATTTCTTCATTTATTTTTTTTCCCAGTTGGTTTAAGTGAAACTGTAGATTTTCTATATCAGTAATCATTTGAGTAAGACACTTATTATCCTGTTTGTAATTAAAGAACTCCTGTAACAATGATGACTTATTTCTTTCTTCTTGACCTTCAAAGATTTTACAAAGTTTCTCATACATTTTCTGGGCATTCTGGCATCCTAAAATATGACTTTTCAGCTTTCTATCTATTGTATTTATGATGATCTTTTGTACCTTGGCGTCTTTCGTACTAAATTCTTCAGTTTTTCTTACTTCCTTCTGTGTTTCTTGTGATAAAACGTCACATAGTTTCGCCGCCTTGACGTGAATGTTTAATTCGAATTTCCACAAAAGAAAACTTTCTCCATCTTTCAACTGTTCAATTTTTATCTCCTCCCTTTCCATTTTTGTTATACATTTGTATTTATACTGGTTTTTACTTGTTTTCTTTTCTTTCCGGTTTTAGTTGTACGGCCACGCCGTCACTTGTTTTTTTTATTTTTCACTGCTTTACTGTGTCCACTTGGGTTTTTAATGGAATCTGGTCTGGGCCCATAACCTGTTGTGTGGTTTATTGGGACACCAGAGAAAGATAGTGATTGTTTGGAGAAACCTTTTAATTAATATAATTGTTACACTCATAAACACACCGCCATTGCTACGGAGAATTTCTATCATTGACAAAACCACAGACTTAGTCCTCTTAAAAATAGTGATGCTACATTGCAATCTCTATCACATTCAGTCTTATTTCACAATCGTTTTTCTTCGCGCACGTGAAAGTTAGCCGGCCGGCATTTTTATCGAGTTCTTACTCAATGACTTTATTACCCGCCGTCAGATGGCGGAATTGATGTAATGTCTTTTGTGCACTCGCAGATGTAGGAGTGCGTTTTGGCGGCATATTTGAAATCCATAGATAAAGGAAAGGACTAGGGAATCCATCCTAAAGCCTGTTCAATTTATAATAAAACCTAAGGACTCTAGAATACTTTTTTCAACACACTTGCTCATAAAGTGGCTCTAATTTCACCGCAATTAGGCACATAATAACACCTGTTATCAAACTGTGACTTTTTCATTACTATTATTCACAAGTGAGATAAAGAGTTTATTTTTTTTTATTTATTGGTTGAGTTGCTTTGTTCTTAAAAAAGTTTCGATACAAAAAAGATCGTGCTCTATAGTACAAATGCAACACATATCATGCAACTTCGTATTTAAATAGATAATTTCAACTTGTACGTGTTTAATAAATAAAACTTTCACTTAAATGTAACTTTGTTTTTGTCTGTAATAAAGAAAACTTGAAATTCCCCATTTTAGATAGATAGATAGATAAATCATTTATTTAGTGCACACAAAAGACACAGCACAACACACAAAATCTTAATTAAATTATTACAATTTTTATGTATGTTTAAAAACAAGGTGCCAACATAAAAAGAAAAAGGAAACCATACGTACGAAATAAAAGTCAAAGTGGCACCAGTAACATTAGTTTTGACAATCAAAGATTACTATTATTTTATACTGGTTGACAATCAAAACACAGTGCGGTGTGCGCCTCAAGGTTGCACCAAATGGGAGTCCAGCTCAGCACGTGTCAGGCAAATATACCTGACGCTGATATTCTGCTGGATCCCTGCAGTGACATATGGTCGCCAAGCAGACGTGATATGTTGGTGTTGTTACAGTGTTATGCGTAGAGTAATTCACGTAAGTATTCCCGCAACTTTAATTTATTAGTTACAATAAAAAAACATTTATATTTTATTGCAATGGCAAAAGTTCCAGTTCTTAGGCGTGTTGAAAGTGTTATAAATTCGTTTTGTACTTACAAAATGGGGAATACAACGCTATCCGCGAAAAGCCAAAAAAAAATAACTCATTATTTTTAGTCTATGGCCGACAGGCCGATCGCTATTGTTAGATGCGCGCGCATAGGTAAACTGATTAATTTTGCCCGCTATTGCGAAAAAAAATTCACAGCTCGTTTTTACTGTTGGAAATGATTTTTTTTGTATTATTTTCTTCACAAGTGTGTTGAAAAACGTCGTATGATACACGTGTGTATTGATGATTACCGTCCTCGGCTCTCTTAAGACCCTCACCTAACGGCTCGGGTCTCAATGGCGCCTCAGCGGTAATCACCAACATTACACACTTGTACCATAATGTACTATTGTTTGTAAAATATTATCTAGTCAATCTTGATAATCTTTAGAAATAATACAAATGTCATCTAAATAAATAGATGATATTAGCAAACAAATTACCGGTTTTAATAATTTTGTAAAAACAAATGGATTTTGGCCAAACGGTAATACGTTAAATTGGTAAGTTTTACCTGCGTACTTAAATCGTAGGTACTTTCTGCAGGTCGGATGTATTGAGACAAGAAAATACTCATCTTTCAAATCCAAGTTGGCCATGAAACTGTTCTTCTACACTATTTTTAATGTTATTCTCAAATCTTCAATCTTAAAATGTTCTGTTATTATGTGCTATTAAGGACTTTATATAAATCTGTTTTTGCCGTTGCGTTTTTTAATAAGGAAATAACTAGAGAGGAACTGTCCTTCACATGGTTTACAATGTGAAATAGCTCTACTGTTTATAAAATCAGTGATAGCCATCATGTATTGAAGGGCTTTAGATGAAGACAACGTAGGTGAACTAGGTTCGTGTGACTGATAAACCGGTTTAATAAACGGTATATTGTAACCCCTTATCCACGATAATATAACAGCAGGATCTTTGGTTATCAACTGCCATTGGTCATAAAAATAGGACAACTATCCTGCTGAACGTACCGTGTCTAACGCCACGGGGCGGGGCGCTGTTGCGAGCGCGGCGGTGGTGGCGGCGGCTGTTGCTGCCGCGGGCGCGGCGCCGGCTCCCGTGCGTCGGCCCACAGGGAACTGAGGCCTCTGGTTTAAAGGCTGAGCAGGGGCCTGTCTCGGTCTCTGTGCTGGCGCAGGTCTTCTAACCGGTGTGTGTAATTTTATTTCAGCGCCTGATTTTGATATGGCTTTTGCCGCCCTAAGCGTATCTGTCAGCTATTCGCTAAATAAGAAATTATTGATTTCTGTATTAAACAATTAATCTTTAATATCTTTTTTGACAGTCGAATATATAAAACTACGTCTCGTCATGGATTCGTTGTGCTGTGAATCGCACAACAGATTAGTAATTTTATTAACGTCTGGTTTTTATGTTCTGAATAAAACAAAACATTGCTGCACAAACACAGCTTCACTTATGCACGATATGCTTGCTGCAACCTGCACCTAAGCATTTCCGATAAAGCAGCCTTTATTTCAGGATTTAACTTCGGTCAATTCGTCAATCTTTGTGCAGTTTTTATAAACAAGATGTTTTTCCAGTAGCTCCTTTCTGGCATCCTTTGTAAAACCAGTGGTTGCAATGTGTTCCCAGCGAACATCTTTTGTAGGTGTCTCACCTAAGAGATTCAGAATCTGTTCATCCACCTCAGGTTCAGGATGATCGAGCGCTGCTTCAACAGACAATGGCGACTGCTCTGTCTGTACCGCATCTATATCAGGGACCTGAGTGATTGCAATGGACGTACCCGGTTGGGGCTCTTCTGCATCAATAATCGGGATTGACTCTATTTCAGGCTGAACTTCCATTTCATCTGGAATATAATAATGACCAGATCAAATAACTTGTGCGGCGATAGTCCTTAATCATCCCTACTAATATTCAGAACATGAATTTAAATGGCAGGTATGACGTGGTCTTTACACATGCAGGTACCTAGGTAGGAGCGTCGGTAGTCCTAAAAAACTACCCACAACACTATTTTCATACGTATTAAATTCCTACGTAACTATTTGTAAGTAGGTCATGAGTTCATGACTACTACCCTTAATTAATGTGAAGGTAACATTCCTTTCAAATGTACACAATCACTAATAGGCACCTAAAGATAGGTCCTTATATTTTTCCCAATTAATTGGGAATCCCAAATTGTGTGAAGGTAACACCCTCTTAAGATGTCAACAACACTTATTATTTGGAATATGACGGTATGTCAAATTATGATACGGATAAAACTATTCAGAATATCTTTTCTTTATTGTAATCTCGATAAGAAAGTACTTTAGCTTACCTTCATAATCCGATAGCACTGGCGATATAATAACATTCGTCGACGAGCTACTGCTTACGGAACAAATTCGAACACGCGTCCATTGATCGTGTTTCTTCATTTTCTTTTGTATTTTCCGCAGTTTCCTTCTTAAATAATCACTGTAGTCGTTATTGTGACTACGTTTCGGCATCTTTTTGTACTTTTTAACGACACAGATAAAATAATGTGGTGATCGGCGACACACTAAAACGCGAATGAGTGACAGTACAAGCAAAACGAATAGGTACACAAAATACCAACAAAAAAAAAACTTATTGGATGAAAGGCGGTACCTAGGCGTATTACTACAATGTTATCTAATCTCGAAGGACGAAGCAACTAAAGTATAATGTTTTTCTGATGATCATTGCTAACTGGTTTGCGTGCGCGCACCCTCACTAAGGCTTATCACACATTGTGATTTTTATTCGCGCGATTTTTTTTGTATTATTTCCGCGCGATTTTTTTACCGCAATGCGTGTGTTAGAATTTGAAGTATGTGACGTCATTAAATCATGAATTTTTATTTTTCAAGTCACAATGGTTTGCTACAAAATACATACCTGCGATATTTATTAAGCACCTAACGACAAATGTCTAAGTACCTACCTAAATTATTATTGTGTTGTCAACTACCTACAAATGTTAAAATATTGAAATTATATTAAATATAATATATTCTTCGCAAAATAGCACCAGTCAGATTAAAAAAAGAGAACAACGATCAAAAGGAGTTTATTTTGAACAACCAAATTTCTCACTATAAGAAAATTAAATAAGTAAACGGAACACGAATTAGGCAGAATTGGCTATCCAAACAGGCAGAGAATCTTCTTAGCATGTTGACTCCAGGGAAAAGGGAAGACAATGAGCGTGCAGCGGCTTATATGGGCGCGTGGAGGCTGCTGTCTGTCATCCTCTCCTTGCAACGGCGTGACAATGTCTTTTCCGCTAACAATATATTATTATTAAATATTGTTGTGTGTACAGGAAATAACTCTTAACTTATATTTAAGCCACATTGATGATATTCCTATAAATTATTACGTAATTTGTAATAATGAATGTATCTTGGATTTTATATTGCTTTATCAGTGTTATAAGTCCTTTAAAACAATTAATACAATACTGTCTGTTAGTATCAATATTCTTTCGAATATTGATTAAGAATGAATAAAGAGGTGATATTAAATACCGTAATTGTCTTGTAACGTTTTAATATGAATATTATTTTATGGTTGGTATAATTGATTATTGTTCACTTAATTTTGAGATTATTTTTAAATAATAAATGGCGGGATACCGCGCCATTTTCTCATATTGGACGTATTGAAACGTATTGCAGAACGCAGATAGACCCGTTAATATAAAATATTGTGTAATTGGTAAGCTGAATTACTTTTTTGTAAGTCTTAATACTTGGTGTAAGATCGACTACACAAGACTAACGTAAGTTTTTTGATATTATAACTTTATTATTGCTAATGCTTTTATTGAAAATGAATCTATATCATATTATGGCCTTTATTCCTAATATAATAAATTTATTTAAGGGCTAGTCTATGTTCTTTGCCTTGTCCTTGTTATTTTGGTTCTATAATATTTTGCATACTTTATAGGGTTTTAAAAGGTATTTTTGCCCTTCTTCTCCACGAGAACTAGTATAACGAATGTAAAGTAAGCTCACTGAGCCTTCTCAATATGAAATAATTGATAAGCCTTATTTAAATATGACAATAGTCTTGTCTTTCTGTACTTTTATTTATGAAAATCTTCCCTTACACACCACATACATTGGAACTCTGATACACAGTAAAATAACCAACAACCATCTTGACATTCAAAGCTTGCTATCTTGGTAGATATCAATACTTTTATATAGAGTTTCATTCAGGATTCTAACACGTGCAGCTTCATACAATTCCATAGGTCGCAGAATGGGCGAAAAAAAATAGCGCGAATAAAAATCGCAGTGCGTGCTAAGCCTACGCGTTAAACCAATCAACATACGCTCGGCTCTTTCACACTATCGTCAAAAAGCCTCTGTCTCCCTCTCCAGGCTATCGTAAACTTGACCTCTAAGATTACTGCTATTATTTTCTTTTTTCATTCTTACAGACTCCGGCGCGGATGGCGCTCGTCGCCAATCGATAAAAACCTTTTTTTTGTGTGAAAATCCAAGCAAATAGTCGTTTTAATAAAGGAACATGCCTTTAAAAATGGTAAGAATAGTGATAAATAATACGGTGTTCTGTTCTGAATAACTGTGCCATTATTTTAATTGTGTGTTACTTTTCGTTGTAGGGCTATTACTATTATTTCTCAATAAATATGTTTTGAGCTTGTTTTTAGACAAGTTATCGCTATTTGTGCTTTTAAATTCTAAGGGTAACTTATTATATAGGAAGACTGATTGGTATCTGGAACTGATTCTGGAGAGCATTTTTTCGGATGTTCG